>VMDO01016517.1:0-47578 GCA_007922755.1 Pedetes capensis
CTATTGTCAGTGCTTCTCTGCTGTTCATAGGGTTTTCAATGGCAGATTGATTTTTGGGAGGGGGTTGCCAGGTCCTTCTCCCAAGCCTACAGCTTCTGGTGTTCCCAGGTGGTCTCCCATCCAGGTACTAACCAGGCCTGACCCTGCTTAGCTTCTGAGATCTGACGGGATCGGATGCCACAGGGCTATGGCTGCAGGCACGTTCCCAGTAGGAATGGGAAATGGTGCAGCCACTCTGGTAAAAGGTCTAGCACTTTTATTTTGACCTAATCTGATGTCCCCCTCGTTCACATATTGTTGCTGAATTTTGAATCATGGTAAGGGAACTTTTCTTCACTTTCAGCTGGTAGAGAAATTCACCTATATTTTCTTCTAGAGTCTGAAGAGCTTTATTTGTTACGTGGAGATCACGGATCCATTTAGCATTAATGCTGCTATGTGATGGGAGGGATAGCTCCAATTTCATCTTTTTCCATATTTCTGTCCAGGGATACCGCATTTATTATTGCTCATACTGAATTTGTATATGTGAGTGGGAATACTTCTGGATTTTCTATTCTGTGCCACTGGTCTATTCATTCATATGTCAATCCCGTACTTTTTTTTTTTTTTTTTTTGGCAGTACTGCGGTTTGAACCCAGGGCCTCACATTTGTAAAGCATGCACTTCCATATGTAGAAAGTCCATGTAATCTATACAAACTTTACTAGAACTAATAAAATAAGTTTAGCAAAGTCACAGGTCATAGCTTTGCAAGTGCTGGACCACTGAGCTGCACACCTAGCCCATTTTTTTACTATTTTTTTTTACCACGCAGCCCCTGCTGTCCTCCCGCCCCCCCAGCAGCTCCGTTCCTGCCTCCTGTGCTGCTTGGGCAGGTGTGTCCTTGGGTGGCCAAGCCACGGAGTGTGTGAAAGGCCTCCCGTGAGCCCCCTGCGGGGATCCTCCTGTGTGGAAGCCTGTGGCCCACGTCATTCCTTCTTTTTCACACCCTTCCCACCAGCTCCCACTTGCTGTGACCACATGTAGGGAGGCAGCACAGCCACGCGCCGGGGGCCACATGGGTCCTTCTGCAGCCTGGCTGGCTTCCACTTTAGGTCTTGGAGCGTGGCGAGGCCTCGTCATACAGGGCAGAGGCAAGTCCTAATAGAATCAGGCTGGAGATTACACACTGCTGGGCTGCTCATTACTGCACGTTAACACGATGATTCCATTTATTAAGGCCATTTTAGTCAGATAATCAAGGTCCCTGAGGGGTTATGTCCTCCTTACAGCGTCCAGTGACAGGGCCACTCCCGCAGTGCCGAAGGGCAACCAGAGGAAGACAGGTCTCCTTGGGTCGGTGCAGTTGTGATTCCGACGGTGCACGTGGCAGGGCCTTAGGAAGTCCCCTCTCTCTGGGTATACCACTTACAATTTGGGGACAGGGAACCTGAAGACACCTCGGAGGGTCATTGACTATGTTTTGCTGGGTCAGGGATGGAGCAAATGTCTTAGTCATGTCTTAGCCCCCTAGAGGCTGGGTTGGGTGAGCGTGAGATCCTGCTCAGCAGATGGGTTTTCTCTGGCCAAGGGCGTCCCCACAAGGCTCCGATGCTGTCTTCAGGAGAAGACAAGGCTCCCGTGGAGCCCATTGGTCTGAGCCAACGCATTCCTCTGCTTTTTCCCAGAGCTGTGGCCTTAAACAGAGTAGCTGGGCTATGGGGGGGGGGCTTCTGGTGGGTGTTGCGGGGGCCGGAAGGGCTCAGAGCAGATAGGTACAGTGGCCTGGAGCCACCTGAAACAGAAAAAGGCAGGCACGGCCCCCTCTGGGAACCCACCTGCCATTGAGGAAGGGAAACGAATTATACAGTTTTTCCATGCAGACTCGTGAGCGCAGACAGATACCGTCAGGTGACAGCGTTGTGACAAGTGCGGGGGAGCTGTTTCCCGATTGTTTTAGTCGGCACTGGCTTAGGGAGGAAACCAACCCTGACACAAACCAATTGCACCCTGATCGGGAAACAATGAAGTGCGGGGCGGCGCCGTGGCAAGTCTGTAATTTCTGACAGAATTGCTGTTTAGTCATCGCTTGCTGCTGAATGACACCGACGGGCTGGGTGGGAACTACAATTAGCTGCAGTTGCCCTGGTGTTGGTTTTTTAAAATTTTTTTCCCCTCCAGACAATAGAATATTAAGCCATCAATAGCCAGTGTTCAGGGTCCGATTGTGAAATGGCCCATTGTTGGAAGGAACAAGGGAAGCGAGAGGTGGGAGTCTCTCTCCCAGCTGCGGGAGGCCGCCGATGTGTGGGCGAGAGCCCGCTGATGTGCCCTCTCCCCACCCCCGCTGGAGCAGACAGCAGAAGAGCCAGGTGCCTCAGAAGCAGCCACTTCATTTGCCTCGTTTGTGTGAAGCGCTCTCTCCCTCCGCTGGGAGCTCGAGGGAGCGCCGCTGGCCCTGGGCAGGCACAGGATGGCCCTCCTGCGCGCTTCTCTGCCAGGCAATCAGGTGGCACGGCGCTGGCCATCGAGTGTTGCATTGGCTTCAGGGCTGTGCCCACACCTGCTATGACTTTATCTGGACGTGACCTGCCTGCAGCTGCCAGAGGGTTCTCTTTCTTTCTCAGGGTTTCCAACTCAAAATACGTGACCCCGGCAGCTCCAGACGGGCGCGTAATAGCCCTCTGCTCTCCGCGACGGGGGCAGCTTTTCCCTTTGGAAGGTTCAAGGTTCTTTCTGTTTGTCCTCTTTCAATGTCACAAAAATAGCCACCCGACTCTTAGCATTTAGCAAGCGGGCAACTCCTTTCCTAAGATACCATGGCCTGGGACTGAATAGATGACTTCGCCTGGCATTATCTAAGACATCTGACAGCTGAAGCCCAAATGGGAACAAGTCAGGTCCTCAGCTTGCCTGGAAAGGAGGACTGTGACGCTCTTCATATCTAGCAGCAATCTAAATGCAGGCGATGAATCAAGAGCGTTTGGCCTCTGTGCCTAGCTCTTCCATTGGTCTGTTCCTAACATAGTCATCTAGCACCTGCATTAAACTTATTCATTGCCTAATACCGGGTGATGGATTAAAAGATGTGTAGAAAATCCTTCTACAAGAGATAAGATATTGCAGGCTGCCATGACGCCCTCGGCTCTTTCTGCTTTCTCTCGCTCGGTTTTGCCTACTTTTCAGTGCAGAGTTTGGTCCCCACATCATATATTCTGATTACTTTGTAGATATTACTAAGGGGATGTTTTTTAAGCCCATCATTGACATATTTAATTCATTAGGTACCACATCCACAAGCAAATTTTGGCTGGCCATAAAACACGGTTAATCCAGGGAGCTGCAATAAAAGGTGAAAAATTATGTCCCAGCAAATGTGGAATATTGCTTTTCTGTAGAGACTTTTACTGGTCTATAGTATCTTTCTTCATAAATTTTCCTCCTGCTTGGTTCTCTTGGTAACTTAACCGTTTGTTGTTTCCAGACCACAGAATGGCTCAATGATACTCTACAACAGGAAGAAAGTGAAATACAGGAAAGATGGGTATTGCTGGAAAAAGAGGAAAGACGGGAAGACCACCAGAGAGGACCACATGAAACTCAAGGTCCAGGGAGTGGAGGTAAAGAGCAGACAAGGCTCTCTCGTCCGCCATGTCATTTCTGGGTTGCGATTGGAGAAGGGAATTGCTGGGGAGTAATTTGATGCTAGTCAACTCTGCACCAAGAATTTTTGCCGGCCACGCCCCTGGAGTTTGCTTTTGTGTTTCTGCCCTCTTACCCAATAGCTTCCCTTGGAGTTGCATGGGGAGCCGGATGTAACCGAAGTGGCCCTCCTCAGAGTCACTGATGTATAGATGGGTATTTGCAAGGTTCCTGTGAGAGCCTTTACTGTATCTATCATGGAGGGGGTTCTGAGTGCATTGCAGTGTGCTGGCCTGGGGGAGGAAAGGTGGCATCTAAGGAATCTCTCTCAGGGTGCTTCTGGCCAGCTGGTGATGCTCCCCAGAGCCAGGTACCACTCCCTCTGCTGCTGAATCTTCCCTCGCCCTCAATGTTTCAGCTGCTGTTGAGGTTATAAAAGGTTAGAGGGGGGTCACAGGTGTGTGTGATTCTTGAAGCATGGTGTGAGTCTGCAGAAACATCTTGAGGTCTTGGGCAAACTTGAATTTTGGCCCTGGGATGCACCCTGGTCCCCTTGCTGTGGTTCGGCTCCTAAATGTGGGCAGCCACGGAGAAATTCCCTGGCTCCTGATGTCCAGCGTTGGAGGTCCCGCACCAGCTGTCATCTTGGTAGAGGGAGAGGGCATGGATTTGCTAGCCAGCCAGCACTCATTTCTCCATGTTCCCCTCTGATCCTGCCAAGGATCTTCTCCCAGGAGTGTGGCCAAGAAGTGGTTTGTGAACCACCTGATATTTCAAACTGGCCAGAGAGGCATCCTAGCTGTGGGCACTGGGCAGTAAGGACCATAAGGCCCCTTGAGTTCTGGGGGTCACCCTTCTATGCTTTTTGCTATGCAGTTAGTCATTATAATTTCTTGTATATTAATCATGTGCTTTTATGGCTGCTAAAAATAGTATCCATTGGTCTTTATTATATGACCCCACGGAGAGAGCGAACTGTTGTTTTGTGTGTATGTGGGTTTTTAATGCACCCAATCACAATGCTTTATGATGATGAACAAAGCCCTGATCCGAGAAATTCCAGTTCCCCGTGCGCGTCTGTGCTCTGTGTTTGCACAGTGCGGTGTAATAGACTTCATGGAACATTAAGATGCAAATCACCCAAATGTGCTGCTCTGGACCTACCTCCTCCACTGTGGCCAGTGATTATGCAAATATGTTAGCCATTCTTGTGGGGAACTGAGGGAGGCGGGGCTTGCTCTTTTGGAGAAGACTCTTACCTCTCAAGGAGGATAGGCAGAAAGTGAGGAAATGCATGGCTGGGGTCCAAGAGGGAGGAGGCCACTCCAACTGGGATGCACAGGGCCTGCAGGAACTCACAGTGAACTGCAGCAGGCAGCTCCTGGGCCCGGAGGCCCCAGTATGGTTCACCTTTAGTAATAGTAAATCAGGAACTGGGGGTTGTAAGTAACAGCAAGGGTGGAATTCGTCCTCAGCAGCAACTCAGAAGCCCAGGGAAAAAGAGCCAGTGTTCATTTTCTTCTGGCGTGTTATAAATTCGAGTCGTCCCCGGATGGGGTCAGAATGATTTATGGCTATTTTTAGGTCATATTTATGTTTGGAGTTATTTATGGCTCTCATGCCTGCAGACTATAGCCCAGCCCCTTGGAAGGCGGAGGAGGGGAACGTGCAGGCAGGCCAAGGGTTTCCATGACCTGAGCATGGGTGGCGGTGTGGGCTCAGAGAGGCCTTGCCAGAGATATGCGGCGACTTGCTCCTGGGTTCCTGGAGGGGGTGGCCTTTCCTGTGAAGCTTGGACAGCAAATACCATGTGCCCACTTCGGGAAGACAATGTACTGTCCTTAGAGCAGGAGCCGTGTTCCCTGCGCTACACACCATGGTCAGATAGAGGAGACAGCTTTACTGCACACAGACGTCATTAACAGTGCCCAGAAGGGTAGAAGACAGAGCTTTTTGGATAAGCATCCTAGACTCCCAAGTGATCTGCCATGATTGGAGATGCTTCCCAGGGGAGCTGGGGTATAAGCTCTTCAAGGTGGGAGGATTGTGTGTGTGCAATTTACGTATTATTGTACGGCTTACCTATCCATTCAATATTGCAGGCTGAGCTGGACCTATGTGGATATTTAGGTCCCTTTCATCCATTTGACAGTTCTGTGGTATTCCCCTGCAGAAACACTGGAGATGTGTGCTCACGGATGGACATTTAGAGGGCTCTCGGATTTTTAGCATTGCAAATAATGAGTCCATAGCATCCTTACATGTGGTATACATACGCATCCTGGACCGGGAATTGCAGGGTTGTAAGGTGTGCATGGGCTGGGATTTAGCTGAGTTGGTAGAGCGCTGCTCTGCAGTCTATGAGGTCCTGAGTTTGATTCCCAGCACCCAAAAATGGGAGAAGGACTTGGCAATCCATTCCCGACGCTATCATGAAACAGTCATCCATTGAAAACCCTAGAGGGTCGCTACGAGTCAGTGACTACTCAACAGCATCTAACAACAACAAAGGTGCGCGCATTTTCAGTTTTGCTCCATTCTGCCAAGCTGCTCCTAAGCGACTATGCTAATTACCCATCCCCAGCACTGGAAACGACCACTCCTGCTCTCTTACACACGGACCAACGAAAGAAAGACGTTTCCCTGTCCAGTTTGAATCTGAGTTTTTCTCCCTTATCAGTGGGGGCTTTCTTCCTGTGTGAATGGGACTCTCTTTCAGTAAATGCCCTACCGTGGGTATGGAGTTTTGTTGCTCGTTGTTTGAAAGAAGGTCTCACTGTGTGGCCCAGGTTGATCTTGAATTCATGATCCTCTTCTCATGGTCTCAGATTACAGGCATGAGTACCATGCCTGGCTTTGGGTGTGGAAATTTAGACGGCCCTGTCGAAGGACTTTTCAGGCAAGATCGGCCCCCACCCCTCACCAGCGTTACTCTTCTATTATGTCTGAACTGAATCCGGGATGGGAAGTCCAGTGGGGGTCTTTTCCACCCAAGAAATTGCAGTGGGGCTGTCCGTGGGGCTTCGCATCTCCTGAGAAGGGGGTGCCTTCTGAGGTCGCACCTTGCTTCCTCCCTCAGTCTTAGCAGATTCGCCCAGGCAGTTCCCATGACCAGCACCGAAATCCTCCAAGTTCAGGCAGCCAGCCTCCCTCCTGCTGGGGGGAGGGGGGCAGGCAGGCTCTGGAGGGGTCTAGAGCTGGGATTCTGCTACCACCCAAGCAGGTTTTCTCCTTTCAAGGGCATGGTAAATATATCTGGATCTCCCATTTAACACATCACTCGCTGTAAGCCTTCCCTCCGGCCAGGAAGCTTCCAGGCTGTTGGAGGAAGGTTCCGCGGGTCCAGCGCCTTTTGTTCTTGGAGGCTGGGGCATGGTCCACATTGATTTTCTCAGCCAGACACAGGATGGGGGCGGCTGCTTTTGAAGCTGACGAGCTGTTAGGTCCATGATCCGTTGTCTTATCTGTAATCCAAGGAGAAGCGAGCTTGATAAGGTTTCCCGGGATGACAGAGGTTGGCGGAGAGGACAGCGAAGGTGGCTGCGATGTCAGCACTTCCTGAGATGCGATCTCAGCAGGTCTGAAGTGGGACCCACCCCCATGCAGATTCCCGCCTGCCTATCTGGCGCTACCTAGGGGGCGGGGCTTTGGGGGTGGGAGGTGCCTGAGAGCAAAGAGCTGGTCCTAAAGGCCCGCACGCCTCCAGGGCCACCATAGCTGTGGGGCTCATATGCCAGGCGATGGTAGCTGGAGGTGGCAGCTGATCTCTGGGCCAGGCTGCAAAGTTTCTTCCAAGTTCCTGACACTTTTGTCTGGCCTCAGAAGCTGGCAGCGCTGTCCTGTATCTGTTGTCTGCTCCTCTCTCCTGGGAGGGCTAGGATGTCTCAGAAGTCAGGCTGGCTTTCAGCTCCCTGCTCCTCCCCTCCTTATTTACTATTGGGTCCCTACCAAACAGGAGTCACACCCTTCGTGTAGGGGCGGTCACAGGTTTACAAGTCTATGAGCTAGGTGTACCGTCTCATCTGACCTTCATAAAAGCATCCAGGTGAAGTACCTATCATTTCATCCATTGTGTAAATGGAGAGATTGGCCTCAGTGAGTCTCCCATATCACGCCACAAGTCAGTAGCTGACCTGGGACCAGAGCCCGGGGCTGCTTAGCTCTGAAGTTTGTGCTCCTGCTCTTAGATCAGTTGCTCCTGGCACTTGCGTGGGATTTGCAGGTCTTCAGATGAAGTCAACCGTATTTATTTAGCACCTACACTGTGTCTATCCGCTGCCATGGGATGCTTTCTACCTCCTGGCATTGTGACAGGTATCAGAGATGGAAGGACGCAAAGAAGAATGTGTGGTCCCGAATCCCCTAGGGAGACACAAACCAAGCACGCAGCCCCAGTGCAGGGCTGTGAGGCTGTGCCGGAAGAACAGCAAGGTCCTGTGTGGAAAACACAGCGGGTATGGAAGGCAGTGATTTAGCACCACTCTGCAGTCTCTGAGGTCCTGAGTTCGATTCCCAGCACCACAAAAATGGGAGAAGGATGTGGCAACCCACTCCCAAGGCAATCCCGAAACAATCAGCCATTGAAAACCCTATGAGGGTCGCTATGAGTCTGACACAACTCGATGGCACCTAGCAACAGCAACAACAACATGAAAGGCAGGGCTGGCATGAAGGAAAGGACACAGATGGAAGGAAGCAGGGCATGGTGGGAGCCATGCACGTGACAGGTCGAGATGGGAAATGTGAGCGAGCAGTGGGAGCCACGGCTCTCCTATGACCTTCAGCACCAGGTGGCAGGAATGGCAGCGCGTCCGTGTTTTTCCCAGCCCTGTCCACAGCAGACGTTTGCCTCTTGGGATGGGGCTTTCTCTGCCCCTGTCCTAGCGCATGCCTTGCCGGGTACAGCCCGCCTTTGGAGCCAGCGGTCCTGATGTCCAGGCTGTGGTGCAGTCATAGTCCAGGCGGAGACGTGGTCCCCACAGAGCCCATTCTGTGGCAGAAGGAACTCCTTGGCCCCCATCATCCTTGAGCAGAAATGCCTGCCCATCACCTCTGCCTATAACTTTCAGATGCAAAGAGAATGTTTAGCTTCACTGACCTGTTTGTGCTACGTATAAAGAATGAGGAGTTTCCTTCACTTCTCTGTTAACTGCCTTAGAGCTAGAAGCCCGGTCTCGGGGCAGCTGCCGCCGTAACGAGATTATGTTCTGCGACCTGGCCTCATTAGAATGATGATCTTCATTTGGGCTCTTAGGCCACATATTTAAAGAAAGAAAAAATAAGAAAGAGCTCTTTGTAAAGTAGGAACGATCTTAGAGTTGCTGCATTAGGAATTAACAGAGTATGAAATAACCTCTGCCTCGTGGCCACGCCAGATCATTTCATTTCAGCTCTGCTTGCAGCCATAAGACAAATAGGCATCTTGCTTGCCGCTGATGGGAAATATCTGAAATAGGCAGCCACAAACATGCATGGTGCCCAAGTCAAGTTTGGGAAAGAGTGATAAGTAGACGAGGAAGAAGGTTGGCTAATGAAATGGCTGAGTGGCAGATGCACACCGAGTGACCGATAGCCTGGGTGCTGCCATGAGGTGTTTTCTGCATATTGTTGTGGTTGTTGTTAGGTGCCGTCGAGTCGTGTCCGACTCATAGCCACCCTCATAGGGTTTTCAATGGCTGACTGTTTTGGGATTGCCTCGGGAGTGGGTTGCCACGTCCTTCTCCCGTTTTTTGTGGTGCTGGGAGTCAAACTTGGGACCTCATAGACTGCAGAGCGGCGCTCTACCAACTGAGCTAAATCCCAGCACTGTTTTCTGCATAGGGTCACAGTTTTTACTTTTAGTAAAGTATTGCATGTCTGCTCTGTGGATGTTTTATCTCCCTCATTCTCCTTTGACTCACATGCGTACACAGTGTCCCTCCTCAGAGCCTGCTGTTCCCCATATCTGGGTCCAGACTGTATCATCCTTGAGACTTCTGCCTCCTCCGGGGTCTCGCCTCTTCTTCTGAAGCCAGAGGAACAAGGTCCCTGCTTAATCACTGTCCTGCTGCACCTGTGCCTTTCTTATGGAAGCATTGGCTCTGACTTTATAGCAGCTTGTCCTGGGCAATAAAGATACAAAGTATTTGGTATCTTCTAGTAGGGAGGTGTTTTTTGCTTCTTCTTCTACCTGGGTCTGTTCCAGCTGCCAAAACAAAATGCCAGAGCCTCGGCGGGTCACATAGTTGACAGTGATCTCTCATCGTCTGGGAGGCTGGAGATGGAAGGTCAAGGTGCAGACAGATTCAGTGGCTGGTAAGGGCCCACTTCCTGCCTCCTGAGTGACACTATCTAGGGTGTCCTCACATGGTAGAAAATACAAGACAGCTCTCTGGGGCCACTAAGAACTCTAATGTCATTCACGAGGCTCTATCTTTATCACCATATCACTTCCCCAGGCTCCGCCCACCCAACCCGCCACACTAATCTGGGGTTAGTTTCCAGCGTAAGAATTGAGGGGCCACAAGTATTCAGCCTAGCACCTTGTCAAGGTCCCTCTTCCCTCATGACAGCCAAGTAGTAACAGCAGCAACAAGGCTGTCACCTCTTGAACTTTTACCGAACGGTCCTGTGCTTGTCACTCAGTTCCGTGGCCATGCCCCTATTGAGTGGCCACTATTACAATCGTTTTTTAGTTTTATATTTGCAAAGTACTTAGGAATATTTTAATTAGAAAAATAAAGGCAATGTGATTATCAGGCTCTGAAAGCATTCATGGATTAAATCACTCACATCTCCCAATTAAAAACCAAGCCAAACCTTAAATCACACTGCCATTAAGCTTTCTTATAGCAAGGGTGCTTAATGACAAGAGCGAGCTGGGCTGGAGTACAGAAACCTGAAATTCTCAGCATGAAGATAACTTATTGATTAGACATCGGGTTTCTTCCAACTGCCATCCTCATTTCATCCAGGGGCCACAAGAAGACGACACGGCAGGCCCCTGCCGTCCACTTTGGTGGCTGAGAGCGGCCCCCAAGCCTCCCGAACACCCTGCGTAACCCGCTGTCCTTGCTTAGCCAGGACCCGACCCGAGTCCCTTAGAGCCTTTTTCATCCCCACGAAGCCTTTGCTGAGGGACGCAGCGTGGCTTCTCTTCCCCCAGCGGGAGCTGCCCCGTTCCACTGGTCCTGAAGCTGCAGCCTTGGGTTTCCAGCACCTGCTCACTCTGCCCGTGAGGGTCTGTGTGCGCCCGCCCCATGGAGGGCGGTCGGGCTTGGCACATGCGTGCCACACACTCGTGCAGGGGAGGGAGAGAGCACACGTTTGCATGAGAGGGAGAGGGAGTGGGAGAGAATATACAAGATTCCAGTTACGTGTCTGTTTCAGATAAACAATGGATACTATTTTAGGGCAAGTATGTCTCAAATCCGCTGGGATTTAGCTCAGTTGGTAGAGCGCCGCTCTGCAGTCTTTGGGGTCCCTGGTTTGATTCCCAGCACCACAAAAATGTGAGAAGGGCCTGGTAATCCACTCCCAAGGCAATCCCGAAACAATCAGCCATTGAAAACCCTATGAGGGTCACTATGAGTCGGATACTGACTCGACAGCACCTAACAACAACAACAACAACAACAACAACAACAACAACGTCTCAAATATTGCAAGGGACGCGTTCGTCCTGAAATTATACCCGTTGCGCTGGGCCGCCTGCATTTTATCTGACAACCTCTAACCATGAGCGCAGTTTCCTTTGAGTCTCGCAGACAGAGACTCATCTACTCTGAGTGCTCCTCTCTCTGAAGACACAGGGAAGCGTGAAGCTTCCTCTTCAGATCCATATGGACGCAGGAACCAGAGCAACAGGAAGGACTCTGGCCCTTGCTGGGGAGGCAAGGGAGCTCCCTGGCAGTGTGCCAGGGCCGGAGATCCTCTGCCTGACACATGAGTCATGAGTGCCTTACTATGCTTAGTGCCAGGCTCCTGGGGCCTGGGTATGGTGCCCTTTGAAGACCACAGGGCTTCCTCCAGTGGTGTTGGGAGAACAGCTTGTCAGTAAAAGCCATGTCAGGAAGAGCTTGAAGGAAACGGGATTGTCGTTTCTGCTCTCCTTTTGTCTCTGCTATGACAATATTTGGGCTGGGATTTAGCTCAGTTGGTAGAGTGCCGCTCTGCAGTCTCTGAGGTCCTGAGTTCAATTCCCAGCACTGCAAAAATGGGAGAAGGACATGGCAATCCACTCCTGAGGCAATCCCGAAACAATCAGCCATTGAAAACCCTATGAGGGTCGCTATGAGTGGGATGCGGACTCAACGGCACCTAACAACAACAATGACAATATTTGGGCTAGGATTTAGCTCAATTGGGAGAGCGCTGCTCTACAGTCTCTAAAGTCCTGGGTTCAATTCTCAGCACTGCAAAAATGGGAGAAGGACGTGACAATCCGCTCTCAAGGCATTCCTGAAATAGTCAGCCATTGAAAACCCTGTAACTATGAGTCGGACATGACTCAACGGCAATGGCACCTAACAACAACAACAACAATGACAGTATTTAAAATGTACAGCAATGGAAATCGACGTGATATGCTGGACTTGTGTTTAATTATTACCATGGTAACTGTCCCTTCACATCATTGTGGATTAGCCCGTGAGGCCATGAATGGAAATGCTAGCATAGTCAATAACAGTGTAAACCCATTGTCATGGTTTGAGTATAAAGTGTCTCCCAGAGTTCATGTGCTTTAACATTTGGATGCCAGCTGGTGACTCTGTCTGTGGAGGTTATAGAACTTGGAGGTGGGTCTTAGCTTTGCAAAAGTGACATCACTGGAGGTGGGGCTTTGAGGTTTCTACTCCAGAGCTGCAGCCCAGCTCGGGGTTCCTGCGTAGGAAGATGTAAGGTCATCTTCCATGGGGTACTGCCTCCTGCCACTGCCCCACCTGCCCCACCGCCACTATGGTTATGGACTGATCTTCTAACTGTGAGCTTCCAGTAAGTCTCCTCCCCCATAAGTTTGTTTGGGCTGTTTTTTCTGCTCTGGTGACAGAGCTAACTAGTACATCCTTGAATGCCACTCTCAGGCTCGCCAAGGGCCATCTTCTGCCTGGACTCCCATACAGCAGGCTCAGGGGGAGGCGTTACCTGAGCGCTTGTAAGTGCGCCTCATGGCCTCACACAGAAGCTTGAGATGAGTTTAAGGATGTAATGTGTATTTATTCCCTTGGTAAATGACCAGGTGTGGTCATTTGGATTGGGTGAAGAATATCTCTGGCTGGGTGCTGTGCGCATGCCTATAATCCCAGTGACTCAGGAGGCTGAGGCAGGAGGATCTTGAGGTCTAGGCCAGAGGCAGCCTATGCAACTTAGTGGGACTGTCTCAAAATAGAAAATAAAAACAGGGCCTGGGGCTATAGCTCAGTGGTAGAGCACTTGTCTGGCATGTGCTGAGGCCCTGGGTTTAACCCCATAGTACTGGGGGAGGGGAAAAATATATATACATATATACACACACACATTTATATATATATATATACACACACACACACACACACATACACACACAGACACACACACACACATATATATATACATACATATGGCTGGGAGTTAGCTCAGTTGGTAGAGCGCTGTGCTGCAGTCTCTGAGGTCCCAGGTTCAATTCCCAGCACCGCAAAAATGGGAGAAGGACCTGGCAATCCACTCCCAAGGCAATCGCGAAACAGTCTGCCATTGAAAACCCTATGAGGGTCGCTATGAGTTGGATACTGACTCAACCTCACCTAACAACAACAACAACAACATATATATATATCGTTGTTGTTGTTAGGTGCTGTCGAGTCGGTATCCAACTCATAGCAACCCTACATATAACAGGTGAAACACTATTGTCAGTGCTTCTCTGCTGTTCATAGGGTTTTCAATGGTGGATTGATTTTTGGGAGTGGATCCTGGGTCCTTCATATATATATATATATATATATATATATATGTATATATGTGTATATATATGTATGTATGTATGTATATATATGTATATATGTGTGTGTGTATATATATATATATATAGTGTATATATATGTGTGTGTGTGTGTGTGTGTGTGTGTGTGTGTGTGCGCATATACCCTTCCCTTGACTGAATGATAAAATGTTGGTTTTCTCTGCATGTTGCCGTTCCCTAGCATTGCTGCCACCCTTGAGGCTGTGGCTGTGCCCTTGTGGGGCGCTCATGCCCCGTGGGTGCAAATCTCCAGTCCCAGCCTGGGGGAGTTGCCATGGGTTTGGGCATGGTGACGAGGCCCTATTGCTCTATCCGCCTGCTTCCCACACGGCAGCCAGAGCTGGGGCGCTAGAGGAAGGACGGAGCTTTGCTGCACCCCGTGGGAGCGGAGAGAGAAAGGCTACAGAACAAGCCGGCACAGAGCTGCTCTTCACGAGGGGCGGAGGTGGCTTTGATGGCGCTGGCCCCGGGCTTTCCTTTATCTTCAGTGCCATTGTTTGGGTTCCTGGCTGCTGAGCTTCCCACGCGCCCCCTCCCTTGATGCCAGACCAGAAGCAGGGTAGGAAGCGGGTGACTTCACGGAAGGGAAGAGCGTCTTTCTGCTCTGCATGGAGAGATGAGTGACCTTCTGCTTCCCATTTGCACTTCTGCACTGGGTTCCCACCCCAGGCACTGTGTGCCTTCGGGGCGTAACTTCCTGTGGCTAAGGACTCAACGCCACTCCTGTACAACCACGGCCAGCCCGGGAACGGCAGCCTTCACCGCCCTCCTCCCCGCTCACAGGTGGCCTGCAGACCAGCAAGATCTGCGGGGCCTGGGAGCCTTTCAGACTGCAGCAGGTCAAGCCCTGCCTCCGCTCTACCGAGCCTGAGTCCTCTGAGTGTTAGCAGGACCCCACGGGACGCCTGGGCCTCTGTGGTGGCTCCTCCTGAGGCTGGGAGGGGCTTGCCCCAGGGCCTTGCCCTCAGGTGTGTGGTTTTGAAAAGTCTGCAGGCGTAGCCCTGTGGCATCCGATCCCGTCAGATGTCAGAAGCCAAGCGGGGTCAGCCTGGTTAGTCCATGGATAGGAGACCACCTGGGAACACCAGGTGCTGCAGGCTTGGGAGAAGGCCCCGGCAACCCACTCCCACATAGCAACCCACTATTGAAACCCCTAGAAAAGCAGAGAAGCACATAGTGCCAGGCATGGCACAGCGTCGGGGAGCGTTTCCTCTGTTGTACACAGGGTCACTAGGTGTTGAACTGACTCGATGGCACCTAACAAGAGCAACAATCCTATTTTAAGAAGAAAGTCGAAAGGAAAATTTCACAAGTTGGTCTGACCATTTGTTACTTGACTCCCAGCACCTTTTAAAACTTTCTGCCTGAAATCTGTGATTATATGATTTGAGATTGTCATTCCTCATTCTGCCATTGACAATGGAGGAGAGAGAATGGCAGCTTTCTGAGAGCAGAACACACCAGCGGGCAATGGCCAGATGTTCCCACAGCCCCCTGTGGGCCCAGGGAACAGCCCTGTGTTTGTATCCTTCTTGTTGTTGTTGTTGTTAGGTGCCATGGAGTCGGTATCCAACTCACAGCTACCCTCAAAGGATTTTCAATGGCTGTTTCGCGATTGCCTTGGGAGTGGATTGCCAGGTCCTTCTCCCATTTTTGCGGTGCTGGGAATTGAACTCGGGACCTCAGAGATTGCAGCGCTTGTATCCTTAGCTCTTCTGAATAGGAACTCTTCCTATCTCTTCACCACAATAGACCAGGGGTTTGACATGGTCCTTTGTACAGATTTGGTGTCCATTAAACTTCTTTTTTAAATGAATGAATGAATGAATTTTGGCTAAATGGACTTTTTCTGTAAAGGACTAGACAGTAAATATTTTTGGTTTTGTGACCAGACAGTCTGAGGCAGTGACTCAATTCTGTCATTGTGATATCAAAGCAGCCATAAGCTGGGTGCTGTGGTGCAGGCCTTGTCATCCCAGCGACTCAGGAGGCAGAAGTAGGAGGGTCACAAATTTGAGGGCAGGGGCAGCCTGCACAATTTAGTGAGACCCAGGCTCAAATTAGAAAATAAAAAAGGGGCTGAGGGTATGGCTCTGCGGTAGAGCACTTGCCTGGCATATATGAGGCTCTGGGTTCAACCCCCAAGTACTGCCAAAAAATAAAAAATAAGGGAGGGAGGGAAGGAGGAAAGAAAGGAAGGAGGAAAGAGAAAGAATGAATGAAAAAAGAAAGGAAGGAAAGGAAGAAAGGAAGAAAAGAAAGAAAAGAAAGAAATACAAAGGAAGGAAGGAAGGAAGGAAGAGAAAGAATGAATGAAAGAAAAGGAAGGAAAGAAAGAAAGAAAAAGAAAGGAAGGATGGAAGGAAAGAAAGAAGAAAGGAAGAGAAAGAAAAGCAGCCACAGATGGTAGTCAAAGCATGAGCACGGCTATGTTCCAATAAAATTTTATTTACAAAGACAGGCTGTGGGCCAGATTTAGATAGTGGATGTGGTCTGCCCACCCCTGTTTGAGATGCTGGCAGCGCTTTCTAGAAGAAGTGAGATACCGTGGGAGCCGGTGAGGGCTGGGAGGGGCTGATCAAGGGCTCGCCACAAACCCTCCACGGATTGCAGTCTGAGCCCTGGTCTGCCCTGCTCATGTGTGCGGCCTGACCCGGGTACACTGTGCATCCTCCACTCACGTTTCTGCAACTGGCTAATGCTTTCATCCTCGTGCAGCTGGGGCGGTTAGGGTTCTCTTTAGTCTTTGTGGCAAAATGCCCGTACAGCGTAGGCTTATTTATCTCACTGTAAACCGTCAGCCTGAAAAAAGTTGGATAAGGTTTCTTGGAAAAAGCAGTGTGAAAGCGGGAACCGGGGAGTGTTTTGTTTCCCTTTGGAGGTCAGGGTACTCTGCACAATGCAGAAACCCAGGCTGGTCTCGGTGCCCTTGGCTGGGACAATGGCTGAGCCAACAGTGGGTGACACTGCTGAGACCAGGCGGGTCACAGGATTGGGACGTCCCAGAAGCTGGGAAGGTGAGCTGTCCGCATCCTTAGGCTTGAAGTGATTGAAAATAATCTTGGGCACGTGAGGCGTGGCGAAGCCTCCTAGCACCGTGTGCAGCGGTCAGCGGTCGGCATTTGGGTACTTGCACGACAGCGTGAGAACACCGCAGGTGTGCCTTTCATTTCTGCAGCCACAACTTACGCGCAGGTTTTTGATGGAAGTGAGAAGCAAGCATTTATTATAAAAGTGTAGGAGATGCCGACCCTTGGCGAATTGATTATTTAGAACTTATTTTATCAAATATCCTGGGTGCTGCGTGATAAACCTAACCTCTGCGGGTTTGTAGCTCCGTGATTCATGTATCTGGTGGTGATCAGGAAATCAAAGACAGAGCTTGCCATTTCAGAGGAGGGATATGGATTATTATTAGATCTGGAATGGGCCTCGGGAGAAGCTTCCTTAAGGGAACAGATGCATCGATAATTTCTTCTCTGTGCACGCATCCTAATGTTTCACTTACGGAAACATAAATTCCGTAGCAAGCAGCAGTGGGGCTTTCCTGCCTTTGGTTCCCACGTCTTGTGGTGCTGTAGCCCTCAGCTGGTGGACTGCTTGCTCTGTTGCTTCATCCCCACGCTTTTCTTTCTGTTTCTAACTGTCAATGCTACGGAGCTCCACAAGGGCTGTGTCTTTCAGCTCTGGAGTTGCCCATGGAGACCCAGAGCATGTGTCTGTCCACGGTCTCTTTTGCTTGAGATGTCACAGGAGTTTGCTGACTTCTTGGAGGGCACGGAGGGTGACACCCTCCGGTGGAGGTGGGGACGTGGCTGTGACGCTGCGCCCATTCTGGCAGGAGCCAGCAGGACGGTGGCGCTCATGTGATGTGTCCAGGCAGGGACAGCAGATGGGAGCGCTCTGTCCTGTTGGCTCCAGGGCGGATCCAGTTCTCAGGTCACACAGAGCCAGGCAGAGTTAGCATTCGGCTAACAGTGTGGCCATCCAGCCCACCCCTAGGGACAGTGTTCCCAGGTGACACGACGTCCAGTCACGGGCCACAGAGACCACACGCCTTCCAGTGACATTTCCAAGGTATTAACCTCGTCTGATGCTTGAGTTTCAAAGTACGCCATGACCGCTTTTTCTTTCCAAAATACCAAACAGATGTTAGATGCTGTCATCTTTTCCACAGGAGACTGTGGGAAACCAACTCTGGGAACCCAAAGCCTTTTTGTTTCCCCCAAGGCTCTTCATCAGCACGTGCCTGCTGCGGAGATGAACGCCTAATCCTTGTGGTGTTGTGGTTCCCTGATGCTGGTTTTGTGTGCTTTCACACGGGGAGTCAGACCTAATCATCAACAGAATGACACGTGAGGCACAGTCTCCCCAAAGAGCACACCCTGAACTACTTAGCAGTTCGTTCGTTCTTTTCTTTTCTTTCTTTCTTTTTTTTTTTTTTTTTTTTTTTTTGGTACTGGGGGTTGAACCCAGGGCCTCGAGCCTGCATGCTCTGCAAGTGCTGGACCACTGAGCTGCACCCCCAGCCCATTTATTTACTTTTTGAGACAGGGTCTCGCTAAGTTACACAGACTGCCTCTGGTCTCGAATTTGCGATCCTCCTGCCTCCGCCTCCGGAGCTGCTGGGATTACAGGCGTGCGCCACCGCGCCGGGCACCAGCAGTTATTTCTTACAGACAGAGTCTGCTTGGCTTCCCACGTGGCCAATCAGTCCACAAAGCAGTGAGTTCTGCTGCCGATCTTGAATTCTTTGATTGCTGTGCAATCTTTGAAAGCATCTTGGATTACAGCCCCTACCTGAAGGTGGGCACGAGGAGGTCCCCTCGTCTCCTCATGGCCAGTGAGGCTGCTTTGTGGCGCTCTGTCCTCACCAGGGTCATTCATTTCCTCCCCCTTCGAGGGGAGGTCAGTTCAGGTGGCCGGTCATCTCCCTGGGGCGCACTTCCTTCACTGCCTCACCCGGCACCCGGCACCCAGCACAGTGAGGCTCACTTCATAGTTCCCTAGCGACTGAGTGACTGTGAGGAGGGAGGGCCTCCCCGAGCTTCTGGTGCCCGAAGGAGGAGGTGGTTCCTTTCCATAACAGCCAAGAGAACTGCCATGCCGGTGCCCCTGATCTTGGCAGTGGGGTTGGTGCCCGCAGTCTCATTCCAGAACCGACCACATTTGCCTTTTCCTGTTGTTGTTAGGAGCCGTTGAGGTGGTATCCGACCCATAGCGACCCTGCATACAACAGTTGAAACACTATTGTCAGTGCCTCTCTGCAATTCATAGGGTTTTCAATGTCTGATTGTTTTTTGGGAGTGGGTTGCCGGGTCAGTCTCCCGAACCTCCAACACTGCTTAGCTTCCGAGATCTGACGGGATCGGATGCCACAGGGCTATGGCTGCAGGCCATGCCTTTTCCTGGAAGACAGTTAAGTAATGGTACGGAAGCAACTTCCCTCCCAGATTAATGAATGCTTTTCAGACACGATATGAAATGTTTGGAAACGAGATGCAGCGCAGTGTTTTGGCCGCATTTTTTTTTTCCCTTTCACAACACCTGGCAGTAAAATTCTCAGGCTAAATACCAGATGAGTGTGTGCTTCATTATGTATAGAAACTTCGTCTATAACTTTTTTAAGCCCTCCAGATGGAAGCGCGGTATAAATGTGGAGAGGCTGAGAAGGGGAAATGAAAATAAAAGCACTAAGAAATAAAGAATCTGTTTTTTATACTTTCTTTTGCAAATAGTGTTTGCAATGACATATTGTGAATGGACTGAATTATAACAAAAACAGAAATGAAACAGAGCTCGGGGGTAGGAAGAGCAATTGTCACACTTACTTTAACTGATATAATGCAGAGCAACGCTTTTTACACTCAATTAGTTTGCACATTGTGTTGGACATGAACCAGAATGTAGAACATTTTTGGGTTTTGTTTTTACATGATTAAGGGAGACGAGATGAAATAAATTCAGTAAATTACCCTCCGTTCGTTTTCGGTCGGAGATGTTTGTGTTTGGGTGTTGCTGGCCCCTGGTGCTGAGTGCGTGAGACCCCGCACCTCAGGGTGGGGAAGAGGGGGAGGGCAGAGCCCCTGACCATCTGTCACCAGACGAGGTGGTCTCCTTAAAGATCGTTTGCTTTTCTGTGGCGTTCCTTCTGCCACGTGAGCACCATCTTTGGCTGCGTACGCAAAGTTGCGAATCGGCTATTTGCATTTGGCGCTTTACCGAATTTTGCGCGTTGACCTCAGCAAAGGGGATCTGGCGTGGTAGAGGCCAACAGATGTCAGTGAGCATTTAGGCAGCCGCAGCGTTTCCAAGGCTGTGTGTTTCAAGGTACTGGTTTAATTTATTTTGCTTAATTATCCTCCCTTGCATTTTGAATGCTCCTAGTATAGTAATATCGCCTGCAGCCGCAGCTCTGTGGCATCCGATTCCATCAGATCGTGGAAGCTAAGCAGGGTTGGACCTGGTTAGTCCTTGGATAGGAGACTGCCTGGGAACACCAGGTACTGTAGGCTTGAGAGAAGGACCCGGCAATCCACTCCCAAAAATCAATCCGCCATTGAAAACCCTATAAACAGCAGAGAAGCGCTGACAATAGTGTTTCACCTGTTGTACGCAGGGTCACTATGAATCGGGTACCGACTCAATGGTACTTAACAAGAACAACAACAGTATGGGAATGTTAAGAACTGCAGTGTGGGGTTAGGTGTCACTCAATTCCGTGTCTGTGTCTCTCCTGTCACAGGGGACCTGGGCTGGTGCTGAGCCAGGAGCAGACGAACTGGGGCACCAAGCCCCGTGTCCTTCCCGTGCAGCCCTAGCTGTCTCCCCCAGGAGGGGCCTTTGCTGCAGCTGCTGTAGGCGCGTTTCTCAGACGTCCCTGTGTGCTCTGAGTGGGTTGGACTGGGGGCAGCAGAGCCCTGGGTATGGATGTACAGCAAATGCCAGGGCAAGGCTGATGCTGCTGGCGCCTTGGATTCTACTTTGAGCCGTGAGGATGGGAAGACACCGGGGAACGAAAGTGACATCAGTCATATCCCCCATAGGAGAGCCGGCTGGAAATCACCCGCACCTGCCGGCCAGGCCCCAGCCCCAGGGCCTGCCCTTGCGGCTTCTCCCCACCACAGCCTGTGTTAGTGAGGCCTCTGGTTAGACTCTGGGCTTTTCAGAAGCTCAGCCTCATTTCCACACACACAAAAGGGAGGCCACCTAGAGTGTCACCCTCTCCGAGGCCCTGCGTTGTTTGATATTCCAAACCACCAACGCTACGAAGAAAATAGGAGAAACCTGTTAGGAATAATATCCAATTATAATTATATTTTTTTACTCCAAAAAGCACATCAAATAAATAATGCAGTTTATGTTACTTCTAGAGAATGCAGCAGCATTAGTTAATTTGCATAAATTATACAACTCATTATCTTTGTTTATAAAAAGCCTTAGCAATATTTTGGCTTACGGGTGGAAAAGGGGGTGGAAATATCCCAGATTTCAGCTCAGCCCAATTTTTCGTTTCCCACACAGTCACGTTTTTATTTATTTACAGAAAGCACCTGTCTGACAGGCCCCTTAGGAGCACTGCCCTTTCCCCATGATGAATGGAAGGCCTCATGTTCCCCTTTTGTTTCTAAAAGCCAAATAAATTCGAGGGAATGAGTGCAGGCAGACGGAGGAAGGCCAGGCCGCAGGCGCCTTCCTCTGCTGACTACGCCGCCATTGGGTCAGGGAGGGGCTTCCGGACCCGGCTGCCTTCTTGTCTTTTCTACCTCTGAAGTTCTTGAATAAGCCGGGGTGCCTTCCACCTAATGCACCACCTATGAGTAGCTGGACTGTCCTGGTGACCTCCAAACCAGCGCTCCTGAGCATTTGAAATGTGGCTAGTCCAAACAGACATGCCATGCCGTCACTGTAGAATTCACGTTTTGCTTCCAGGACTTCTTGTGGTTAGGTATCGTCAAGTTGGTTTCTGATTCATATGACAGTGGAAACAGTATTGTCAGTGCTTCTCTGCTGTTCATAGGGTTTTCAATGGCGGGTTGATTTTTGGGAGTGGGTTGCCGGGTCCTTCTCCCAAGCCTACAGCACCTGGTGTTCCCAGGCGGTCTCCCATCCAAGGACTAACCAGGCCCGACCCTGCTTAGCTTCCGAGATCTGACGGGATCAGATGCCACAGGGCTACGGCTGCAGGCTTCTAAGACTTAACACGGGAAAGAGCCATGTTAAATAACCCATGCATATTTTTATTAATTACATGTGGAAATAATACCTTAACATATTGGGCAAATGCATTAGTAAAAGGAGTTTTGCCTGTTTTTGTTTTTGTTTTTTGTTTGAGTTTTGTTTTGTTTGAGATTCTACTGTCACTGCTGCCGCCAGAACGTTGTAAACATGCCTCGTCTCATCTACCGGCACTACACTTGACTAACGAGGAGGCTGGAGGCCTCGATGGCTCTTCTGCACACCCGTGATTTAGATTCTGCTTCTGATGGCTCTCCCAGCCTGGCAGCGGGCTCTGATTCATAATCAGAAACTTCGGATGCGGCGCCCTGGCAGGGGTAGGTCTTGTTTAACGGTTTGATTGGAGACTTGAAGGGCACCTAGGAGAACAACATGATATAAGAAAATTGAGCTCTTCTCCCTCGACAGCACTTGGCTGTTGCTTCCAGCTTAAATATTAAAGCCGGTGCCGCAGTTGGAGGAGCTGAGCTCCCGGGCTGTTTCTGAAGAGAAACCGACAAATCCGAAACTCCCCTTTACCACTTACGCAGATCTGGTGGATGGCAGAGAAGGGGCCTGCCCCGGCCGCTCTGCTGAGTTGCGGTGGTTTATGGACAGAGACAATAAGTGGGATTTCAGTTGTGGGAAAACCGGGTGCAAGCTCTGCATCAGGATCTCTGGAATTTGGACAGCATGTTTGGGGTGTAATCCAGTGCCTGCTGGGCTTCTGGCTTGGGATACTACCATGGGATTTACCACAGGTCTAGCCTGGGACCCTAAGCTTTACCCTCCCAACACTTGGGAGGTTAGAGACTAAGATTTCTGCACTGCTCAGTGATGATCAGGTAGTAAATTCTTCCACCCATCCAAGAACTGTGCCTGCAACCCCCCGCGTGGCAGATGCTTAGCTAGGCGTTGGGGATACGATGACACACAAAGCAGATCTTTTCTGCCCTCTCCAACTGCCCAACTTAGTGGACTTAGTGGTGGGGGTGGGAGACACACAGGGCAAAGCTGAGCAGTAGCCACTCGGGACCCCAGCGATGACGCTGGAGGGTGGATACCCAAGGGCCGCGCCCAGCTGCCAACGCCAGCCTCCGGTGATCCATCGGGGCTGAAACAAGGCAGGGACGTTCCCCCCATGACTCAAAGGGTAGAGAGCTCTTGCTGGAAAGAGCTGGGTGTCCATTCTCAGAGGACAGGACTGCATGGTGCTTTAAGGCGAGAGGCACCTGAGCTGCCCTTGCCAGGTGCCGGACTTGGAAAGACGTGGACACAGAGAGGCTGGTGTGAGGTGCAGCTGGAGGGCCCAAGAGCCAGCGGTGCGGGGGGCTCTGCTGTGGGTTGGAGTTTGGATTCTGTTCCATGGGTCATGAGAAACCACGGCTGAGATCACAACAGAGGTCTGGGGGGCAGTGGAGAAAGTTCTGGATGAGTAGCTCCACCCCGGGCCGGCAATACTGAGCATGTCACCTAAGCTCTCTGGCTGTTGGTTCTCCACCTATGGAGGGGAGAGGATGGGACAGGGGAGGTGAGGTTGGCCCACATGTTCTCTAGTGTTCCTTCCTTTTGAAAGGGCCATGACTCAGACAGAGCTCCATCTTTTAGCCCTTCTCAGAGCTGAGTTACTTTCGTGTCCTCTGGGAATGCTGTTGTGTGGCTTGGGAGACACTGGCACGTCTGCGTGGTCTTCAGCTGTGGCATCTGTGAGTCTCTTTGGCTTCATGACATAGGAGAGGACAGAAGAATGATCCTTGGCCGTGTATGGGAACCACAGTGCAGAGCCACGGTTTACCTTCAGTAGACCTGGCATGGGACCTAGGCGTTTGTTATTTTTACAAGCTTTCTGGGCGACTGATTCTGCATATCAGCCAGATTGGAGATCCTGTGAGGCTTGTGCCTCCATTAGGGGACAAAGAGGACCTATACCCAGGTGACTGCAGTGTAGGGGGCTTCCTGGGACCACCCCAAGTCCAAATATCCAAACCTACCTTCAGACCAATGGCAGTTCAGAAATTATGATCACATCACTTTGCACATGGGAAATCTGCCCCAACCTACAGAATAAACAAATCCTGATAGACGGAAGGGCGTTCTGCTGGATTCTGGTTGCCTATTGCTGAGAAGGCAAAAGGATCACTCGCCATGAACGCTGCTGATGAAATGTTGGGATTTGGAGGCTGGGGCACAGCTGATGAGGAGCTTTCTGATGCAAGTTCCTTTGCCCCTTCCCTCTGAGATAAGGAAGCCAGCTGAGGATGTGCACAAAGCTTAGGGACCCAAGGGGCGGAGCTAGGTGTTAATCCCATTTCCTCTTGCACATCTCCCCCAAGGCCCCAGGACCTGTAATGGCAAAGAACTGAATGGTGGACAAAACCCATGAACAGTTGTGTCAGATATGGGCCAATGGCCGCACAGGACGCTGATGTCTGGGCAGGGGAAAGGGGGATCAGCTTTTGGCTGGATGTGTTTTCCACACAGCTGTATGGGCATGCTTCAGCTGGCAGGGCACCCCAGTCTAGCTGAGAAGAGGAGAGGGAGACTGGAGCACCAAGGGGCAGAGGCACTTAAAGGGGATAGGGCAGAGTGCTAGAGAGACCTCATAAGGGAGATAAGCAGAGAAAGAGGACCAGAAATCTGCAGGGCAGATTCCCTGGAGCCTTTGGTTAAATACAAAGCTGCACAGGCATGAGGGTGAAACTCCATGATGTCGGTCTGAAAAGCAATCATTGGGGCCATAAGCTATGCATTCTCAGAGCTCACTTAGAACTGGGAGGTGTTAAAAGTTCAGACGAGCCTATGTGCTGAGGTGTCGGTGAATACCTGGGTGTCACATTTTAATAACATCTTCAATTTCTGTGCTGAACAAATAATCTGAGAAGCTGGACTTTATGAGGAAGAACATGGCATCAGGATTGGAGGAAGACTCGTTAACAACCTGCATTATGCAGATGACACACCTCTGCTTGCTGAAAGTGAAGGAGATTTAAAACATTTAATGGTGAAGGTCAAAGATCATAACCTTCAGTATGGATTGTGACTAAACATGCACAAAACAAAAATCCTTACAACTGGGTCAGTAAGCAGCTTCACTTGGATCTGATGTACATAGGGTCGCTATGAGTTGGACTGGACTCAACGGCCCCTAACAGCAACAACAAACTCTCCCTTGACTAAAGACAACTCTAGACCTACTTTAACAAAGCACAGCAACAAACCTCAAAAGAGCAAGCTAATCTGCAAGGAATGCACGTGCCTGACAAAGCAAAGCTGAACATTCTTTAAGCTAAGATAACAAAATCCACACCCAAAAGTATATTATTCGCAATCCCCTGCACTCGATAAAAAGTTATTAAACATGAAACATGAAAATGTGACCTAAATACAGGAGAAAAATCATTCAATAGAAACTTATAGATGCAGAATTCAAAGACAAGGAATTTGAAACACCAATATAAATATCCTCAGCATATGTTATATATATATTTTATATATATATATGTATGTATGTATGTTGTTGTTAAGTGTTGTTGAGTCTTGTCCCATTCACAGGGACCCTCATAGGGTTTTCAATGGCTGATTGTTTTGGGAGTGGATTGCCACATCCTTCTCCCATTTTTGCGGTGCTGGGAATCGAACCCGGGACCCCAGAGACTATAGAGCAGCGCAATACCAACTGAGATCTATACATACATATACACACACACACACATATATATATATATACACACACACATATATATACATATATATACACACATATATGTATGTGTATGTGTGTATATATGGGAGAAGGACATGGCAATCCACTCCCAAGGCAATCCCGAAACAGTCAGCCATTGAAAACCCTATGAGGGTCACTATGAGTCGGATACTGACTCGACGGCACCTAACAACAACAACAATGTGTGTATATATATATGTATATATATGTATATATATATAAACACATACATATATATGTATATATATGTACATATATATACACACACATACACACACACACACATATGTCCTCAGTTATTTAAAGGAAAAGATGAGCAGTCAGGTAAGAACCAATTAGAACTTAGAAAATACACCTAAAGTGAAAATTTCACGAGATGAGTGATCTGTTGATGGCTAACAAATTATCCCGAACTAAGAAAAAACCCACTTTTTACTGTCTCGGTTTCTGAGGGTCAGAAGCCAGGCATGGCTTAGCAGCATTCTCTGCGTTAGGGCCTTTGATGAGGCTAAAATTCAGGTGTCAGTCAGGGCTGAGGTCTCATTTTCAGGCTCAGCTTGTAATTGGGCAGTAGGCTCTAAAGTCTGCCACATGAATGAAGTTTAAGAAACAAATGGGTCAAAGAAAGGTGGATTTATTTACTCTGGCCACAGAAGACAAAAACTGTTTTCTTCTTGAGGTTCTCTTCGCCTTCTCTGTGCTAGTCCTCTCCCCCCATCTGTAAGAGTTGTTGTTGTTGTTGTTGTTAGGTGTTGTTAGGTGAGTCCCACTCATAGGACTCATAGGGACCTAGAGATGTGATAAAAACAACAAAAGACAGGAAATGCGTAAACTAAGCTGCTTGTTGTTGTTAGGTGCTGACTCATAGTCAGACCCTATGTATGTACAACAGATGAAACACTATTGTCAACACTTTTCTGCTGTTCATAGGGTTTTCAATGGCAGATTGATTTTTGGGAGTGGGTTGCCAGGTCCTTCTCCCAAGCCTACAGCACCTGGTGTTCCCAGGTGGTCTCTCATCCAAGGACTAAGTAGGCTCAACCCTGCTTAGCTTCTGAGATCTGATGGGATCAGATGCCACAGGGCTATGACTGTAGGCAAATTAAGCTGCTAGCTGGTGTTAATTTGAACTGGGATGGAATCCCTGTCTTCTCTGATACTTTAGGCTGCCAGCAGGGGCTCTCCTGCTGAATTTTCATTTCTCCAGGGTATGTCCATTTTCCATGAGATTAAATAATAATCATGATTTATGTACTAACAAACTGAAGAGGATCTACTTCTAAGTTGTCTTGGTCGTAAGAACTCAGTTCCTTACCAGATGCTGGACCAAGGGCTTCACTCCTTCACTGGCTGGTTGCTACAGGCCGCCTTCCCCACCTCACCCTATGGACCTATCCAGTAGAGCAGCGGGCTTCATCACAGGGTGCAAGCTAAAAGACACTAGAGACGCCTAGCAAGGTAGAAGTCATAGTTTTTTGTAACCTAATCACGGAAGTAACATCCTATTATTTTCCACATGTCCTATTGGTTAGAAGCAAGTTACCCAGCCAGGCACTGTGGGATCTACCTTTAATCCCAGAGACTTGGAAGACTGAGACAGGAGGATGGTGAGTTTGAGGCCAGAGGCAGCCTACACATCTTAGCAAGACCCTATTTCAAAATAAAAAATTAAAAAATGGGCCAGGGGATGAGCTCAGTGGTAGAGTACTTGCTCAGCATGCGCAAGGCCCTGGGTTCAACCCCTGGCACTGAAAAACCAAACCAAAACAAAAGCAAAACAAAAACCCAGTCACCAATATGCCCATAGTCCACTGGCTGAGATGGCTCAAGGGGATGAACCCCAGGAGATAGTTTTCACTGGGAGACATCGTAGGGTCTGGCTGTCACTATGGGCTTACTAGATTAGGCACAGTATGAAAAAGGATCAGCAGACTTGAACATAAAGCAGTAAGAATTATTCAAACCGAAATACCCAGGACAGAGGGGAAAATAGCAGAGTCTCTGGGACCTATGGAACAATATGGAGAGATATAGCATGCATATAGTTGGAGGTCCAGACCGCAGTGTGTGGGGTTGGGAGAAATTTTTTTTGGAAATAATGGTAAAGACTTTTCCCATATCTCAAAGATTTTTCCCACATGTTCAATGAACCTGAACATGAAATTGGAGAAATATAAAGAAAAGGACACCAAGAAATATAATCAAATTGCTGAAAACCAGCAACAAAGAGGAAATCTTTTAATTAGGCAGAGAAAAAAGATACTCTACAAACATAAGAATTACCACTGATTTCTCATCACAGACTTTGCACACTGGAAGACAATGCACCTTCTTCAAATTGCTCAGAGGGGAAAGACCCCTCAACTACAGTTCTCTATTCAGGGAAGAAATTCTTCAAGAATGAAGTTAAAGACACTTTTAGACAAAAAACCAAACCAAACCAACACAATAACAACAAAAAAATGGAGAGAATTTATTGCTGACAGATTGATATATTAAAGGAAACTCCTCAAGCTGAAAGAAAATGTTACTAAGACAAAAATTCATATTTATACAAAGGAGTGAAGAGTACCGGAAATGGTAACTATGTGGATAAATGGAAGATACCTTCCTTCTTAATTTTTACTTTTTTTCTTTAGAATATAATTGGCCAAAACTTATGGGGAAATTATTGCTCTTAATGTCTATATCAAAAAAAGGGAAAAGTGATATCAAGCAATAACCCAGCCTTCTATGAGAGCAAATTAGAAAACTAAAAGAAAACTAAACCCAAAGTGAGGGAAAGGAAGGCATTATGGACAATATGTTTCTATCGCTAACCTCAGTGTGGCTGTCTTTGGAGATAAGCTTATAAGGAAATAATTAAGGTAATATGTGTGGGGCCCTGATCCAATAGAATTAGTGCCCTTTTAAGAATAGGCATCAAAGAACTCTCTCTCTGTCTCTCAATCTCTATAAACACATACTAAGGATAGCTGAAGAAAAGAGATAATAGGAAAAGTGCACATCCAAAGCAAAGAAAAGAATCCTCAACAGAAGTCAAATTTACTGACATCTTAATCATGGACTTCCAGCCTCTAGAACTGTGAGAAAATAAGTTTTTAATATTTAAGCCACCTGGTCTGTGGTATTTTGTTATAGCAGCCTGAGCAGACTAAAGACAGAAGGAAGTAATATACAGTGGAAACTAAATGAAGCAATAGAGACAAATCAATAAAACCAAAAGATAGTTCTTTCAGATGATCAATAAATTTGTCAGACTTTCAGTTAGAATAGTGAGAGAGAAAGAGAGGGTGAGGGATGAATGGAGCAGGGGATGAAGGAGGGAGAGAGGGAGAAGGAGAGAGAGAATATAAAATGATTCTGCTGTGGAAAACTGGCAATTTGTAAAAATATCAAATGTAGAGTTGCCATGTTGTTGTTGTTAAGTGCCGTCGAGTCGAGTCTGAGTCATAGCGACCCTATGTACAGCAGATCGAAACACTTGCCTATTCTATGCCAGGCAAATGATCTTTATACTTAAGCCCATTGTTGAAGACACTGTGTCAATCCATCTGGTGGAGGGTTTTCCTCTTTTGTGTTGACCTGCTACTCTCCAAAACATGATGTCCTTCTCCAGGGATTGATCTCTCCTGACTACATGTCAAAAATATGTAAGATGCAGTCTGGCCATTATTGCTTCCAAGGAGCACTCTGGTTGCACTTCTTCTAGGACAGATTTTTTGGTTCTTTTGGCAGTCCATGGTATATTCAATAGACCAATCATAGAGAATACCCATGTAACTAAAATCAGGAGTGCAATAGAGGACATCATTACTGATCTTATAGAAATACAAGGATTATAAAGATACTATGAGCAATTATATACCCAAAATTAGACAGCCTATATGAAATGGACAGAATCCTAGGAAGATAAATCAGTGAAATTGACTCAGGAAGAAATAGAGACTATGAATAGACCTAAAAGAAGTAGTAATGTTAAATTTAAAGTCTGTTGTTAGGTGCCATTGAGTTGAATACAACTCATAGTAACCCTAAGTACAACAGATTGAAACACTCTGCAATTCAGTGCTAGGTAGAAGATCTTATATATGTTTAAGCCCATTGTTGCAAACATTGTATCAATCCATCTGGTGGAGGGTTTTCTTTTTTGTCATTGACCTGCCACTCTCTCAAACATGTCCTCTAGGGATTGGTCCCTCCTGACAACATGTCCAAAATATGTAAGACACAGTCTAGCCACCCTTGCTTCCAAGGAGCACTCTGATTGCACATCTTCTAGCACAGCTCTGTTGGTTCTTTTGGCAGGCCATGGTATATTCAATAATCATCTCCAGCCCCACAATTAAAAACATCAATTGTTCTTTGATCTCCCTTATTCAATGTGCAGCTACCATATCATTCAACTGAAAATACCATGGCATGAGTCAGGCAAACCTTCATCTTCAATGTGACAGCCTTAATTTTTGCAACTGCTTTTCCCAATGAATTCATCTTTTGATTTCTTGACTGCTGCTTCCACGGGTGTTGATTGTAGAACGAAGTAAAGCAAAATCCTGGTCAATCTCAATCTTTTCTGCACTTATTGTGAAGTTGTATACTGACCCAGTTGTAAGGATTTTTGTTTTGTTGATGTCGAGGCACAATCCATACTGAAGGCTGTGTACTTTGATCTTCATCAGTAAATGTTTCAAGTCCTCTTCATGTTCAGCAAGCAGAGTTATGTCATCTGCATAATGCAGGCAGTAATGAGTCTTCCTCAAATTATGATGCCACATTCTTCTTCATAAATTCCAGCTTCTCAGATCATTTGCTCAGCATATTGAAGAGGTAGGTGAAAGGACACCACCCTGATGCACACCTTTCTTGACTTTAAACCAAGCAATGTTTCCTTGTTCTGTTTGTATGACTGCCTCCTGGTGCATGTACAGATTCGTCATGAGCTCTAGTAGGTGGTCTGGTATTCCCATTCTTCACAGTATTATCCATCATTTCTTACGATTCACAGTCAAATCCCATTGCATAGTCAATAGAATATAGATAGACATCATTTTGGTATTCTCTGCTTTTGGCTAATATCCACCTGATATCAACAATGATGTCCCTCGTTCCACACCCTCTTCTAAATCCAGTTTGATTTCCCTGTCTAAATACTGCTGCAGTTGTTTTTGAATGATCTTTAGAAAAATTTTACTTGCATGTGATATTGATATCGTTCAGTATTTTCCACATTCAGTTGGATCCCCTTTCTTAGGAATAGGCACAAATATGCATCTCTTCCAGTCAGTTGGCCAGGTAGCTGTTTTCCAAATCTCTTGGAATAACCATGTTAGTACCTGTAGTGATGCATCTCTTTCTTAAAACATCTCTAATGGTATTCCATCATTTCTTGGAGTCTTGTGTTTCACAAATTCCTTCAAGGCAGCTTCCACTTCATCCTTCAGTGCCATTGCTTCCTGTTCATATGCACTCTCTTGAGATGGTTGGTCATCCACCATTCTTTTTGGTATAATGACTCTGTGTATTCCTTCTATCTTCTTTTGATGTTTCCTGCATTGTTTAATATTTTCTCTGTAGAATCTTTCACTATTTCCCCTCAAGACTTGAATTTTTTCTTCAATTTTTTAAAGTTGAGAAAAACAGAGCATGTTCTTACCTTTTGTTTTTCTGTCTCCAGCTGTTTGTACATGTCATATTTCATTGTTTTTTTGAGCTGCCCTTTGACATCTTCTGTTTAGTTCCTGAACTTCATAACATCTTCCATTTACTTTAGCTGCTCAACATTCCAGGACAAGTTTCAGAGTTTCTTTTGACATGTAATTTGGTCCTTTCTTTTTTTCCTACTTTTTAAATAACCTTTTGTTTTCCTTATGAATGATATCTTTGATGTCATGCCACAACTCCTCTGGTCTTCTATCATTAATGTCTAATGCATTAAACCTGTTCTTGAGGTGGTCTCTGAACTCAGGTGGGATACAGTTAAGGTCATACCTTGGCTCTCATATACTTGTTCTTATTTTCTTCAATTTGAGTTTGAACCGGCATGTGAGCAGTTGATGGTCTGATTCACAATAAGCACCTGGTCTTTCTCTGACTTTTAATATTGAGCTTTCCCATCATCTCTTTCCACATATGTAGTCAATTTGGTTCCTGAATGTTCCATCTGATGACTTACATGTGTATGGTTGCTGTTTATGTTGGTGAAAACATAATATTTGCAATGAAAAGGTCATTGGTCTGACAAAATTCTGCCATGCAATCTCCAGCATCATTTCTGTCAGCAAGGCCATATTTTCTAATGACTACACCTTCTTCTTTGTTTCCAACTTTTGCATTCCAGTCACCAGTAATTATCAGTACGTTCTGATTGCATGTTCGATCTATTTCAGATCACAGGAGCTGGTAAAAAATCTTGCCTATCTTCATTCGTGGCCTTAGTGGTGAGTTCATAAATTTGAATAGTAATCATAATAACTGGCTTTCCTTGTAGGCGTATGGATATTATTCTATCACTGACAGCATTATACTTCAGGATCAATCTTGAGATGTCTTTTTTGATGATGAATGCAACTCCATTTCTCTTTAATTTGTCATTCCCAGCATAGTAGACCATATTATTATCTGATTTAAAATGGCCCATCCCAGTCCATTTTAGCTCACTGATGCCTAGAATGTTGATGTTTATGCACTTCATTTTCCTTTTGATGATCTCTAATTTTCCTGGATTCATATTACGTCCATTCCATGTTCCAATTATTAAAGGATGTTTGCATTTGTTTCTCCTCATCTTAAGTTGTGCCATATCAGCAAATGGAAGTCCCTGGGGCTTTACTCCATCTCCATTGTTAAGGTTGACTCTACTTTGAGGAGGCAACTCTTCCCTAGTCATTTTTTGAGTGCCTTCCGACCTGTGGGGCTCATTTTCTGGCACTATATCTGAAAGTGTTTCTCTGGTATTCGTAGGGTTTTCAATGGCTCATGGTTTTGGGAATGGGTTAGCCATATCCTACTCGCTATTGTGTGTTAGTCTGATAGCCCACTGAAACCTGTCCATTGTGGGTGTCCTTGCTGGTATCTGTAATACTGGTAGCATAGCTTTCAGCATCACAGCAACATGCAAGCCCCCAAAGTATAGCAAACTGACAGACATGTGGGGGTGAAAGAAATTAAGAAGATCTTAATAAAGAAAGCCATCCCGTGTTGATGGGTCACGAGGCTTAACATTGTTAAGATGTCATCAGTTCCCAAAACTATCTGCAGATTAATGACATCTTTATCAAAGACTCAGCAGCCTATTTTGCAGAAATTAACTTACTAAACCTAAAATTCATATGGAACTGTAAGGTACCTGGAATAATTTAAACAGTCTTAGAAGAACAAAGTTGGAGAACAAAAATTTCTCAATTTCAAAACTGATTACAAAGTTATACTAAGCAAGACAATGAGTTGCTGGTGTAAGGATAAACATATAGATCAATGGAATAAAATACAAGTCTAGATATCTTAATATTTATGGTCAATTGACCTTGGACAGGAGAGAAACAATTTAAGTGTGACAGAATTTGTAGTCTGCAGCAAATAGTTCTAGGGTAACTGGACATATACATGGAAAAAAGAAAAAGAAAAAAGAAATTTAAGCCCATGCCTCAAACCAGACACAAATCAACTCAAAATCAATATTAGACTTAAATATAACAGCTAAAATGACAGAAGCCTTGGATAATAATAAAAGGAATAAATACTAGTGACTTTAGGTTGAGAAGTCATTTCTTGGCATGAAATCCAAAACATAGATGATTAAAGACACGATTGATAAGCTTGACTTCATTGAAATGAAGAGCTTTTGTGCTTCAAATTGTGTTTTCAAATGAATGAATAGGCAAACTATAGCCTAGGAGAAAGATTTTGGGGGGAAAAAACTACTCTGATGAAAGACTTATGTCTAGAATATATGAAAAAAATTTTACTTAATGATAAAAATACAAAGATGGAAAAATAATCTGAATAGACATATCCCCAAAGAAGACATGTCAGTCGCCAATAAACACGTGAAAAAATGTTCAGCAGCAGCATTAATGGTCAGAGAAATCAAAACCATGGTGGTGGTATACCACATCGTCCCCACTAGGATGGCTACCATTTAAAGGGCAGAAAATAAGTGTTGGCAAATGTGTGGAGAAATAGGAGACATCAGCCATGGTTGACGGGTTTGTAAATGGCAGTGCTGCTGCAGAAATTACTTTGACATTCCTCAAACTATTAAACAGAAGACCCTCAATGCCACTTACAGATAAATACTGAAAAGAAAAGAAACCAAGGTTCAAAGAAAACCTTGCACATTAATGTTCATAGCAATATCATTCGTAATAGCTAGGAAATAGAAAGAACTCAAATACCCATCAACTGATGAGCAAAGCATTGTGTCCATACGATGACATCTTATTTAGCAATGGAAAGGAGTGAGGTACTGCTAAGTGCTACATCGTGGAGGAATTTTGAGACCTTCTAAGTAGAAGAAGCCACTCTCAAATGAGTGCATATTATGTGATGCTAACCATATGAAATGCCCAGAATAGGGCAATCTGTAGAGACATAAAGTAGATTAAGAGTTGCCTTAGGAGCTGGGCATGGCAGCAAATGCCTGTAAACCCAGCATGTGGAGGCTGAGCAGGAGGAGTTCAAGGCAAGTCTGGGCTAATAGCAAGGCCCTTCCTCAAAAAATTAAATTAAATTAAATTTAATTTAATTTAAAAAGGTGTCCTGCAGGTGGGAATAGGGAGTGATGGCTAATAGGTATAAAGTTTCTTATGAATGTGATGAAAATGCCTCCCAATTAGATTCTGATGATAGTTGCACAAGGCTGGAAATACACTAAAACCAATGACGTACAATTTACATGTGTGAATTTTATGGTGTGTAAGTTATACTTCAGGCTGGGATTTAGCTCAGTTGGTAGAGCACTGCTTTGCAGTCTCTGATGTCCTGAGTTTGATTCCCAGCACTGCAAAAATGGGAGGAGTACATGGCAATCCACTCCCGAGGAAATCCTGGAGCAATCAACCATTGAAAACCCTATGAGGGTCGCTATGAGTTGGACATGACTCAATGGCACCTAACAACAACAAGTCATACTTCAATAAAGTTTTAAAAATAAGATAACTGAAGTCTAAAGTAAAAATAAGATATGGAAGTAAAATGTATGGCAATGATACAAAAGGAAGCCGAGGTGGGAGAAAATGTATTGTTGAAAAGGTTTTATATTATTGGTGAAGTTTTATAACATACTTTGAAAATAGAATACTGTAATTAAAGATACACATTGCAAATCCTGGAGTGACTACTAAAAACTAAGAGAAATGGCCAACAAACCAGAGATAAGATGGAATAAGAAAAACTACTCAAGTTAACGAAGAGAGGAAAATGAAACAGAACCAATAGAAAACAAAGAGCTAATTGTCGAGGATAAACCCAACTATTGGTCTGGTGAATAAAGCAGTATCCAACTACATGCTTTCTACAGGAAGCATACTTTAATAATAAAGACGTAAATGGATTAGTGGGGCTGGGGTTTAGCTCAGTTGGTAGAGCGCTGCGCTGCAGTCTCTGAGGTCCCGAGTTCAATTCCCAACACCACAAAAATGGGAAAAGGGCCTGGCAATCCACTCCCAAGGCAATCCCGAAACAGTCAGCCATAGAAAACCCTATGAGGGTTGCTTTGAATTGGATAGTGACTCGACGGCACCTAACAACAACCTAACAAATAGATTAGTAGTAAAAATATAGGGAGAGCTAGAATGTACACATCCTAATCCTAAGAAAGCTAAAGTGACTATATTCACAAGTAGACTTCAGGACAGCATATACTGATCCACATAGAGACATTTCAGAATGACAAAAGAGCCAGTCCCTCAGGAATGCACAGCAGGCCTAAACGTGTGTGACCTGGTTACACAGTTTGAAATGCGTTGAAGGAGCAGAACGGAAGGAGGAATACATGAATTCACAATGACACCAGGACCCATCACCTCCTCTTCTTTGTGACAAAAAGAATGAGTGGACAAAAAATCAGGACACCAAAAGGGGTGATGCTGCCAACCAACTCAATCTAATCAATGTTTTTGGAACAAATATTCACAATGCAAGGATTCGTATTCTTTCCAATCGTGCATAGCACATGTACTAATATAGGTCATCATGCCATAAAACAAGTCTCATTAAGTTTAAAAGGATTGCTATCTGCTTTTCTGACAGTAACAGAATTCAATATCAAAATAGATAGGTGAGAAATTCCCAAATATTTAGAGATTAAACAATATACCACTGTGAGTAAAAGAAAAAAGAAGCACAAAGGACACTAGAAAATATTTTTAACTGAAAGTTCACAGTCAACATACAAAATTTGGGGGATGTAGGTAAAGCAGATCTTAGAAGGACTATTATAGTTTTCAGTGCTTAAACAACCACATACTATATGTGCATAGAAAGCAATAAAAGTAATTCATATTAACAAGAATTTAAGAGATGACAAACTTTCACATTTAGAAACTAGAACAAGAAGAGCCAATTAAAACCAAAGCACAAAGAAGGTAATATTAAGATAAGAATGAAATCAATGAAATAATAAGAAAACAAGAAATAAAAAACATCAATAAAATAAACTTTCTTCAAAGATCAATAAGTCGGTTAAGTCTATTGCGAGTCTGATCAAGAAACAAAAATACAAATTATGAGTATAAAAAAATGAAAAGACGCATTGCTAGAAGAACTGTACGCATCAAAGGCAAAAAAAGAACATTGTGAAAACTTTATGGTGATAAATTTGGCAGTTTAGATGAAAAGGACAAATATCTTAAAAAGCAGTAAAATTGATCCAACAAATAGAAAATTTCAATGGCTCTATATTTATTAAAGAAATTGAATTTATAATTAATAATCTTCCCATAAAGAAAATTCCCTCATGGTGAGTTCTATCAAACATTTAAGGAAAGAATAATGCCAATCTTACCAAACATTTACAGAAAATATGTGGTTGCTAGGTGCCATCGATGGAAAACTTCTTAATTCAGTTCATGATAACAAAGCAGGACAAACACATTCCCCAAAACAACAACAACAACAACAACAACAACAACAACAACAAAACCCACTATAGACCAACATCTGTCATGAACACAGATGCAAAAATCCTTAACAGAAAATTAGCGAATGAGACGCAGCTCTGTGTGGAAAGGACACTATGCCGTGATTAATGAGGTTAATTGGGGATATGCAAGATTGGCTTAACATTCAAAAATCAATGTAATTTACAGCATTCGCAGAACAAAGGATATTGACCATATAATCGTCTCAACAGATGCAGAAAATGACATACAGCCCCTGATCTTCCTTGACTTGAAAAAGAACTCTCGGCACACTGGAAATGGAAGGCGCTTTCTATAATCCAATAAAGGACGGCAAGAACAGCCCGTACCTAATATCATACTGAACAGTCTATTACTGCACTTTCCCCTAGGACTGGCAAGTGGTGAATATGTCCCCTTTCTATTCCACATCGGGCTAGAAGTCCTGGGCAGTCAATAAGGCAAATGTAAGAACTGAAAGGCATACATATTGGAAAGAGAGAAGGAAGTGAAACTTTATTTGAGCAGTGTACATTGCAAACAGCAGAGAATCTATGAGAATTACTGGAACTAGTAGATGAATGGGCTGGGATTTAGCTCAGTTGGTAGAGTGCTGCGCTGCAGTCTCTGAGGTCCCGAGTTCAATTCCCAGCACCACAAAAATGGGAGAAGGACCTGACAACCCACTCCCAAGGCAATCCCGAAACAGCCATTGAAAACCCCATGAGTGTTGCTAAACCCTATGAGGGTCACGATGAGTCGGATACTGATTCCATGGCACCTAACAACAACAACAACAACAAGAAGTAGATGAATGGAAAAGACCACAAAGAATGAGATCAATATATAAACAAACAAATAAGTGTATTTCCATAGATCAGCAATGACCAATGGGAATATAAAGGTAAAATAGGATATGATTTACAATAGCATAAAAAAACTTGAAATATCTTAGGGTAAAATTAACAAGCTATACCAGACCTCTGAACTGAAAGCCATAAGGCACTGGTGAGAGAAGTTAAGGAGAACTTTCCACAGAGAGACACCCTGCGCTGGCTGCTCAGACAGCCGTTTTCTCCAGGTCCCTCCGTAGCTTCAGTGCAGTCCCCAGCAAAATCCCATGTGGCTTTTTTGTAGAAATCGACAAATGAATTCTAAAACTTGCATAAGACATAAAAAGGACCTAAATAAAGTTAAAAATTAAAAAAAAGTTAAAAGAGTTATGTACCTGGATTTCAGTACTTTATCTAAAGCCACAGGAATCAAGACAGGGTGACATGGGGGTCACTGAGTGGATATGCCAAGGAGGCGGACTTCAGGTTTCAGTGTCTACGCTTTCTCAAGAGCCAAACTGGAGGATGAGATTGCCTTCCTCAGCAATGCTGTGTGTGTGTGTGTGTGTGTGTGTGTGTGTGTGTGTGAGAGAGAGAGAGAGAGAGAGAGAGAGAGAGAGAGACAGACAGACAGACAGACAGACAGACAGACAGACACGGAGGGAGAGGGAGAGGAGAGGGAACACCTTATTCTCGTCTCATTTTCTTTCGTGACTTGCTTCATTGACTGTTTCCCAGGAAGCCCCTCCACGGCAGGGAGTGCATACCATTTCCTCTTCTGCTGCCTCCTCAGAAACTCCTCTCCGTTTTTGGTTTCAAAATGCAGCATTTCACCAATGAGAAACTGAGGCTCACAGAGGTAGTTAAATAATTGCCAGGGTCACGTAGGGGCTGGGATTTGGCTCAGTGGGTAGAGTGCTGCGCTGCAGTCTCTGAGGTCCCGAGTTCAATTCCCAGCACCGCAAAAATGGGAGAAGGGCCTGGCAATCCACTCCCAAGGCAATCCCGAAATACTCAGCCATTGAAAACCCTATGAGGGTCGCTATGAGTCGGATACCGACTCGACGGCACCTAACAACATCAACAACAACAAGGGTCACGTAGCTTATCAGAGAGCATGACCAAGTGCTGCTGCTGCTGTTGTTAGGTGCGGCCGAGTCGAGCCCGACTCATAGCGACCCTCACAGTGTTTTCATTATTTTAAAAATTCGGGTAATATCAAAAGGTAGGAAGACGTTCAATCTGCCCTCAATCCCATTGGTGAAAGAGCCCATGGCGTACATGCTTCGGGCATTTCCCACGTGCATGCACACGTGTATTCTTGTATTGAAAGAGGTTCTACCGCGTGCACTGTGATGCCTTTTGAAATCACTACATTTTAAGTGGTTTGCTTATTTTTTAATGGCTGCCTTTGATACCATGTACTTAACCTATTCAAGGCTACTGGGCATTGAGAATATGACTACTTTTTGCCAATACACATTACACGGCGAGTAACATCCTTTTGTCTGTTCAGTAATCCTTCTCCAAATGTTTATTTGAAGACATGGTGTGCCAGGCTCTTCACACTTGCCAAATTGTTTCCTGGGGTATAGTCCCAGAAATGAAATTGCATTGCTGGGTTATAGGGGTAGATCATCCTTCACAAAGGGTGTGTTAATTTATGACAGCAGCAGTGGTGTTTGGGAGGTCCTACTGGTTAACTGGGGGTGGGATTTAGCTCAGTTGGTAGAGCGCTGCTCTGCCGTCTCTGAGGTCCCGGGTTCGATTCCCAGCACCACAAAAAGGGGAGAAGGGCGTGGCATCCACTCCTGGGGTAATCCTGAAACAATCAGCCATTGAAAACCCTATGAGCACCTAATAACAACAACAGCCGTTTAACCAGCGTGCACACCACACGACTTGGCACAGGGTAGGGCACTTAGTGATGGTTGTACAAGATACCTGTGACCATGTGCTCAGTGCTTTCACCGAGCTCAGAGAGAGCCGTGGAGGCCGCCTTCAGTATGTACTCTGAGTTGTACTGGGTTTTCCAACCTGTCATTCAGGCACTTAAAAACAACGATGACACTCATGATGGAAATCATAATGGAAACTCCCACATACTATGCTAAACGATTTCCATACATTATCTTCATTTTTCAACAACACTGCGCCATTTCAGCAATGAGAAACTGAGGCTCACAGAAGTAGTTAAACAATTGCCAGGGTCACATAGCTTATCAGAGAGCATGACCAAGTGCTGCTGCTGCTGTTGTTAGGCGCTGTTGAGTCGAGTCTGACTCATAGCGACCCTCACAGTGTTTTTAATGGCAGATTGTTTTTTGGGATTGCCTTGGGAGTGGGTTGCCACATCCTTCTCCCATTTTTGCGGTGCTGGGAATCCAACTCAGGACCTCAGATGCTACAGAGTGGCACTCTACCAACTGAGCCAAGTCCCAGCCCTGACCAAGTGGAAGACACCCCAAATCCAAAGCTCAGACTCCTTCTCCAGGTCCAATCATGGTTTTCTATCTGAAGCTTGTTAGATTTTCTTTTCCTAATCACGGTGGCTTTGGGTTCGTTGTTCTGGAAATATTTATAGAGCACCTTTCAAGGACTGGGAGAGATTATAGGGGAGTGCTGGCTTTTGTGGAGCCCCCAGCCTGGTGGGAGGAGACATAATTGAATCCCCTAATTGTGTAGGAGGCCTATGGTGAGTCCTGTGGTGTGGCAAGTATAAGATCTTATAGCAGAAGATCTATCTGGAGATCAGTCAGGATAGCTCTGGAGAAGAAGTATTTCACTGAGATTGTCAATGGGAGTATGGAGGGCCAAAGGGTAAAGAGGAACAGTAGCAGACAGAGGGGCAGCATATGCAAAGGTCCTGAGGCATGAGGAGGGAAGTATCCTAAATGAAAGGAATGAAAGCCAGTTGGTATGCTTGCAGCACACAACCTGAAGGGGGCAGTGGTGAGAGAAAGGTAGGAACTGAGCCTCGCAGGAGTCCTGTGGCCTGTGGGAAGGTTTGTGAAATTAGCTTGAGAACAAAGGGAACCCCTGAGAGGCTGGGAGTAATTATCATTTTGAAACCGCCGCCCACGTGCTGCATGGAAGACATGCAGGTTCAGAGAGGAGGAAGGAGCCTCCCCTCTCATCTCGCAAAACATTTGGTCCTGTCCTTTCCTGCCCCTCCGTCTCTGCCTGGCTCTTTTTTGGTTGGTGTCTTCCCCCCATTCGGTTTTAACATTCCAGGCTCGGGGCTTAGGAAATGAGAGGCTACAGATGACTTGGGTCTTGGAGCAGAGATGCCAGGTGGACGGTTGCCCCAAAAGCCCTCAGTGTCACACAGTCATCTTTCTCGGAAGAGCGTGAGGCGGCTGGGCCCAGAGCAGCTTCTCAGAGAAGCTGTGAGCTTTGTGAGAACCTGGTCAACAAGATGGGCAGGTTCCGCACAGAGGACCCCTGGCTTCCCCACCCCTGGCCTGGGCTGCCAGCATCTGGTTTTGGTCCTTCAGGCCCCCCCAGTAAGGCATTGGGGGCCATCGTGGCCCAAGTGCTAAGCTGCAGCAGTGGAGGTGGGAACAGGGCGCCTGTTCCTGAGTGGGAGGAGCCCCAGCTCCAGCCTGGCTCTGATGGGGCTCTGGGTGACCGGAGACGGCTGGCCCAGAGGGAGCCTGGAAGGCAGGGCAGGAAGCGGCCCCAGGTCAGCAGGTGCAGAGAGGACATGGTGGGCTGCGCCAGGGGAGGGCACACTGGTGACCGTGGGAGGTTTGCAGCACCCGTGGGCGGGGCTCCCACGGGAGGCTTTTCCCACAAACGCCACAGGCGCTTGGCCCTAACCAAGCAGAAACGCAAACCACCGCGGCCGGTCTGCCCAGCCTGAGACATGGCCGTGCCGCTGCCCGCCTGGCCTCGCACCCATTTCCTTGGCTCCGTCTGGTGCCCCCCTCAGTCACAGGCCCCTGGCTTTCTGCCCTGTGCTCCCTGGGGAAGGACCGCCAAGACTTCAACAGCCTGCTTGCCCTCTGCTCAGCGCAGGGAGTGCTGGAGGATTCCCAAGCACCTCTAAGCCTCTCTGGTCCCAGGCTGGCGACCCCTGGGGCTGACAGCAGGCTCTGGCGCTCAGAAAGGGATTCTGCAGCATCTCCCAGCGCTCCGTGCAGGCTGCTGAGTGCACTGGTGGGGAGACACTGAGGGGGCCTGAGGGCACCATGGGGGTGTCAGGAAGAGCAATAAAGACAAGATCCTCCTAGGGACGCAGCGTCATGCAGTAATTGCTGTGTGGCACAGGTTTGGAACAACTGTTCAGGTAATTGCTTTGTAATTGACTGTGTCACCTTCTGCCTGTTTAATAAACAGCACGAGCAAACCCAGCCTGCACGTGGTGGGGTTGTAATTCAAATTCCTTGGACTGTAGCCGCCCATTTTTCATTGAGCGTGTAAAGACAGTTTCCGCGTAAATGATCTCAGAAGCTTCCCGGTGGCCTCGCGGCACCAGGGTCTGGACGGATGGAGAGTGTCTTAGTCATTGATACCGCGACGGCGTCGCGTGTCTTGGAGAAAGAAGTTGGCAATGTGACTCGTGCACTCTTTAGAATTATTACTATGAAAGCCAAACAAGGGGAGAACGGTTGAAAAGCGAAAAACAAATATTTCGCTAACGAGAATCCAAAATGTGACACATTTTGTTTTCGCTTAAAGAGCCAAATTCTTCCCAGGCACAGAATGAGCGATTCCACTGATAAAATTTTCTGGGAAAACCTCTTCCTCCTGCCGCGTGTAGCGTGGGCAATCGTCAAGATTCCCTTTTTTTTTTAATTTATTTTTTATTTTTTATTTTTGCAGTACTGGGTGATGAACCCAAGGCCTTGCGCCTGCATGCTCTGCAAGTGCTGGACCACTGAGCTGCACCCGCAGCCCATTTTTTTGCTTTTTGAGACAGGGTCTCGCTAAGTTACACAGACTGCCTCTGGAACTTGCGATCCTCCTGCCTCCGCTTCCCGAGCTGCTGGGATGACAGGCGTGTGCCACCACGCCCGGCGAGATTCCCTTTTTACTCACCAGGCAGCTTGCTCTTCCCCTGGACTCGGGGTCCCCAGTGCCTCATCGCCTGCTGGCAGCAGACATGGTACTAAAGGCCTGAGTCCAGTTTGAAAAACACGGACCCGTAACTTTTTCCTTTAGACCTAGGCAGAATATTTATCTTGCAAACCAATTCAAGAATCTCTTTTAAAGATGGCCTTCTGGGCTGCAAGGTTGCAGACATTATATTTAATAAATTGCAGTGCTTTAGTTAACGTGTCAGAGGCCTGGTCCGCCGCATGGAGAAAATAATTGTTGCAGAAACAAGAATCAAATCTTATTCCCAGGTAAGTAAATGTCCTGAAACATTGGATCCAGGCCCCTAGAATAAGAATCCCTTGTGCATTAAATATTCAGGCGAAGGGAAGCCCAGGCAGGAAAGTGGGAAAACAATCCAAACACGAAAATGAGTGTTCTTAAATGAGAGAATTAATCATGCTAAATTAGAAAAAGTATTAAAATAGTTTTAGATTAATGCAGGCTGTGAATATCAATATAATTGCGGCGGCTTAATTTGGCATAAAAAGCATCTAATGAAATATTTTAATATCACTGTCCATTCAATTTACCAGCTTGAATTGCATGGGGTATTAAGTGGCTTTTAAATTATCATTGCAAAATCTTCCGGATCCATGTGTTCTTTTTGGTTGTTGCTTATGGGAGGAGGAGAAAAGGAATACGTGTGTGTGTGTCTCTGTGTGATGGGGGGAATATGTGTGTGCGCGCGCGCGCGTGTGTGTCTGTGTCTGTGTTTGTGTGATGGGGGGGACATTAATGAATGAATTCCTTCTTTGTGGAGAAGGTAAGGACCAATCCCTCGTTCTTGCCAGCTGTGCCAAGAACCATCTCCCTCCGCAGGGGCCTCTGCCTCTCTGGGGCCTCTCTGCATCGTCTGCAGAAATGTTCTGCCGCTCTCAGGGGGGGTCTGAGAGCAGCGTAGCCCCATCCAGCTCAGCCTCTCGTTTCGCAACTGAGGGTGATGATCGCCCCACCTTATTACACGGAAGCTTTAAGGGGCTCATTTCCTGGGGACTGTCTGACTCATAGATGGTGATGCCCCCCACCCCTGCTAGAGAGATGGAAATTGGGCAAATGCGCCTCTCCAGGGATCCTGTAGTCCCCCCCTCGCCCTGGCGCCCCCCCCCCGCCCCCGCTCCCCGGCATGGCGCTTTTCTGGTTCTCCAGTGGCTCTGAGCCTGGTCTCCTCCGAGCCCCGTCCGTCCGCTCTGGCCCCTGTTCCCGAATCAGCCTTCTCTCTCCTCCGAAAACCTCCTCCTCCTGCCTGTGTCTGTCCCCTGCCTCGCTGATCGCTGCGCCAGGTGGGAAAGAACGAAGGCTGCGCCACACCAGGGGCAGGGGAGGCCTTCGCTCCTTGTCTCCACTGAGCGTCTCAGGGGCCCCTGATGACAGCTCATCTCGCCCTTCTCGAAACTCCGTTTCCTTGATGTCCTTGACCCAGAATCTGGGGTTGGTGTGTGGGGGGTGGTGGGGACTTTCTCGCCGCTCCTTCCAGGCCTGCAGCTCCAGGGTGGCTGCACTTGAGCTGGGTAAAGAACGTTGCACTGGAATATCAGACGGGTTGCCTCCCTCGGGGAGCCCACTGTGAGTGAGGACCTAGCTGAGGGGTGGGAATAGTCACCAGCATCCGAGCAACATGGGTGGACAGATGGGCTTAGATCAGGAACAATTGTAATTTTATTTTATTTATTTATTTTATTTATTTTTTGCGGTACTGGGGGTTGAACCCAGGGCCTCGCGCCTGCATGCTCTGCAAGTGCTGGACCACTGAGCTGCACCCCCAGCCCATTTATTTTTACTTTTTTGAGACAGGGTCTCACTAAGGTATGCAGACCGCCTCTGGTCTTGAACTTGCGATCCTCCTGCCTCCGCCTCCCGAGTTGCTGGGATTACAGGTGTGCGCCACCGCGCCCAGCTCAGCAATTATAATTTTTGAGCAAGACAAAACCTTGGCAGAACATTCACAATATCCATGTGCGATGATGCTCAGTGTGGCAGGATTGATAACAGTGGGAACTGGGAGTAACCTAACCTATGTCCAACAATAAGGAACTAGGTAAGCTGTTCCCTGGAAAATAGGGATTGTGGTGAGAAACACATGAGTTAATATTGGCAAAATGTTTATGAGTGAGCTGACCATGCAGCAAGTCTGTCATTAATATTGGCTGTTGTTAGTGTCCCTCTGCCACATCCTGCACCACAGGTTTCTTTCCTTCTCTGTGCTCACCTAGCTCCCTCAGTTCCTGTGCTCACTGTGTGTCCACACACCACAGGACCTTTGCACATGTTCTGCTTCTGCCTGAAACACTTCCTTCCCCTTGTCACCTGATGAGTGCTCTCTTCAGGCTTCAGCACACAAAATGGTCCCACCGATGGGACCACATCTCCTGGGGTCAGGTAGTCCCTCTTGGAGAGTCCACAGAACTCCTGCAAGGAGGGATGTCTCGTCCCATGAGTGGAGCGCAGATGATGCTCAAGCAGCCCTCTTGGAAACCCATCACTCCCACAAGGCTTTGCCACAGAGTCTTTAGCGGCCCCTGCTGGCTGGCCAGCCCAACGCACCTTCTGGTTAGCTGATCCCAAAGATTGTGTGTCCCAGGGAGGGGAATTGTCCAGCCTGAGTGGAGAGAGTGGTGCGGGTGCCCGGCAGATGGAACATCAGGGAGCTCCTGCTGCGCACCTGCCCCCATCGCCGCCTCTGCTGCTGAGAAAGTGGGCACGAGTGCCAGCAGAGCCCATTGCTCTTTTTCCCTTCCCTTCCCTTCCCCTTCCCCTTCCTTCCTTCCTTTTCTTTCTCTCTCCCTCTCTCTCTCTCTTTCTTTCTTCCTTTCTTTTTGCAGTACTGGGGGTTGAACCCAGGGCCTCACTCTGCAAGTGCTGGGCCACTGAGCTGCACCCCCAGCCCATTTTTTTACTTTTTGAGACAGGGTCTCGCTAAGTTACACACACTGCCTCTAGTCTCGAACTTGCAATCCTCCTGCCTCCGCCTCCCAAGCTGCTGGGATTACAGGTGTGCACCACCACACCCGTCTCAAATGAAAATCTTTCAGATGAGTTTCCAGTTTTACAGCCTGGGACCTCCTATGAGTGGGACCTGGTCAACTCCTGCTTTGTCCCCAGGGCATTCTTATTGTCCTAGTACAAAGTGCCCCTATTCTCTTCAGTGGCGGTGTTCTCTTTAAAGACCACAGTCTCATTGCCTAAATTTGCCTTGTCTGCAACCTGAAACATGCAGCTTTTCTGGCCCGTCTGCCTGTTTTTCAAATCTTTCTACTCTGTTACCACTTTTTCCATCATGGGTCTGACTAAAAGTAACCAGCAGTAACCACACCACAACCTCAACACTATGCTGTCTTTAAATTTCCTCCTCCAAGTTCATTAGTCCATTGCATGTGAAGTTAGTGTCTCTCAAATTTTTAGGACACACCGAAATGTTTAGGATGTGGACAAATTCTTTGCCAGAATGTAATGTGAATGACCTCTAGCCCAGTTTCCAGTAGTGTCCCTATTCCCGTTTGAAGCCACATGAGCCCCGTCTTTGGCGTCCCCATCAGGATTCTGTTCTTTTGAACTCTGTCAACCACTTACAGCCTCCTGGGCCTTCTCTCACCTGCATCTCCAAACTCTTCCAACTCCTCCCATGCATCGCTGTTGCCAAAATACCTGACGGGGCGAATTAGTGAGGGAATATTTATTTTTGGCTCATGGGTTAGAGGGGCTCAGTCCATAGCAGTGGAGAGGCAGGTGGAGAAGACGGCAGTGAACCTGAGTAGTAGAGAACCTTGTCACACTGCAGCCAGTCAGGAGCCGAGAACTCAACTGCAGCCAGAGGACAGGGCAAAACCTTCACAGTCCCATCTCCAGTCACCTACTTCTGCTTGCTACGTCCCATATCCTAAAGTTCACAGCCTTTCAAGGTGGTCCTGCCAACGGGGGACCAGGCATCCAAACACATGACCTTTGGGGGGCATTTTAGATTCCAGCTCTAGCAGATGGCTCCCTAATTGCTGCAGAGGCGCCCCTAGCACCTGGTCCATCTGAGGCCGCTCCTCTAAACAGGTGCTCACAGGCTGAATTTTTTCTTTGTTTCTGAAATACAGACCACAGGCACTAGGGTTTGTAGAGCGGGGCTGATTTGAAGGCGTTCTGCAGTCAACTCCCCAACGTCAACATGGCATGAAGGAAACCCAGCGTGTGGGCAAGCCAGCTCCGATCTGCCCCACCTCTCTACACTGGAGCAGAGTCCCGTGGGGTAAAAGAGCTCCTGGGAGGGTCAGCCCCCCATGACACCGGGCACCTGGTAGCTACTTGTTCTCAGGGATGGCTGAGATGCCCAAAATGCAAAATGCTAGAGCGACAGGAGGTTTGTGATGTGTGTGGCTGTGTGTGTTTCTAAATCAGTTACAAATTCTCAGAACAGGAAAGAAGTCACAATTTCCAGGCCAGAGCACAGGCCAGGAAAGAGACGGCTCCTCTAGCCTGCTTTCTCCACAGTGGCTTTCAGATGCCCGGCCCCCACCCTCCCAATGGAGCCTTGTGTGCACCACGCACTGAACTGGGTTCTGAGGACTCAGAGACCAGTGCCACATGGTGTCTGCCCTTGACGTGTCCCCAAGCTTGAATACTACAGGGGGGGTGAGGCTCCTGGTAGGCGCCAGGGAAGACCTCACAGAGCAAGCGGCACGTGATTGGAGTCCTGAAGGGCGAGGAGGAGTGGGTCAGGGAGGGACGGACGTTGGGAAGAGTTAATAGCAGGGGTCAGGGGACATCGGTGCCAGGATGCACCACGAGCTTTAACGCTGTTGACAGTCATTAGAGATGTGGGGGCTCCGGGTGTTCTGGGAGATGGTCCTGAGGGTCTACAGCTGTTTGTGGTCTTCCAAAATCCCCAGCAGAGATCTTCTGTGATAAGGTGTCCCTATGGCCAGGGCAGCTCTTTGGGCTATTTTGTGACCCAGCTGCTCAGCCTTCTGTTTCTTCCCCCCTCCCCCCTTCCCTC
>VMDO01016518.1:0-47604 GCA_007922755.1 Pedetes capensis
TTTAACATAATATCTCATTACATCTTTAATTATTGAACTTATTAATTATTATTCATTACATATATTTATGCTTTTGTTTCCCAAGGATATTTATCACTTCTTTGATCTGGAACTATAAACATAATTTTATAAACATTATCTATCTTAGACATTCTTCAATAAATATTTTAATATGACAAAAATGATTAAAATGAACGAGGAAACACATTTATCTCTCATTATTTCAATAATAGCAATGTGATAATTCCATTTAAATACTCAAAAATTTAAATAAAAGAAATTTCAATTTCTTGATGAGGAGCTAGAACACTTAACTGCAAAATTTTACTCAATTTAAAAATTCCAAGAAGATACTAAAAGTGGAATAGATGTTAGAGAAATGAATTGTTCTGTAAAGACTGTAGAAAAGTTTGAATAATTAATATTCAAAAGAATTCAGACTCAGGATGCCTGCTAAAATCATAGTATCCTTTACAGAACTCCCATTGTCTCCCTCTTAGTAAGTGGGTCCTTAATTAATATGCTGTCACTTGAGAAGTAATACCTTCACTCTAGTCAAAGCTGACTAGACTCAGGATAGGCATCTGACCTAAAACAGCCAATGAAGTGGTCTGATACAAAAACTCTGCTAAATAAGGATGACAGTAAGTAATTTGAACAATCTGATACTTTGTGGCAAGGTAAATGGTAAACAAGAATAATCAAAATGATAAATAAGAATAACTGAAGTAAAAGCTCTGAGAGTTTAAAATAAAAGGAGGAGGAGAATAGGGCAGTGTTGGGATCAAATGCTAAGAACATGACTTTGTTACTTCCTAGCCACAGCTATTGAATTTTGTTCTATTATGGTCCTCAAATTGAAAACTGGGGAAATAATTGTAAGTAGCATGTATAAATTTTTCAAGGACTAAAAAGAAATGTTTATAACGCACTCAATATCACTACCAGGCAAGAGTAAAGAGTCAATTTGTCAGCTATTATTACTAATAGTAATATCATTATTAGAGACTTAATCAAACTTTGTCTCCCAATTGCCTTCTACTGTATGAATTGACAAGGCTGTTTAGACTTTCCTGTGTTCCCATCAAATCTAATTTTATAATTGTTACTGAATAACTGTAAAGTCTAGCTGCAAAAAAGAAATAGCGAGAAGCCAGTTGTGGTGGCATCTTCCTGTAATGCCATCTACTCTGGAGACAGAGGCAGGAGGATTGCAGGCTTGAGGCCAGAGGCAGCCTACACAATTTAGCAAGACCCTGTCTCAAAACTAAAAATGAGAAAGGGACTGAGGGCGTAGCTCAGTGGTGGAGAATTTGCGTGCTAGGCCCTGGGTTCAACACCCAGTACTCAAAAAAAAAAAATAAAAAAAAAAAAAAAAAAGAAAGAAAAGAGAAGAAAGAAAGAAAAAAGTTAAAAAGTTGACTTCTCTTATTTCTTTATGAACTTGAGTTAATTAAAATGGATAAAATTCTTTTTTGGTTGTTGTACTAAAGAGTGTGTAACTAATACAAACCAGAACTTTAGGAACAAATTAAGGATGAGATCTATTTAGGGAAAAATTCAACTGCTTTGCTTCTGTTTCTGCGACAAGGGACACAATTGTGTGTAGCATTTGTTGTTCCTCTGTTTCTCATTGGTGATGCTGATCGAGAGATATTTAAATGTACTTTTTTTACTTACCCAATACCATTTCAAAGGGCCACATATTTTTGATAGTTATTTTCTATGTATGTATAAGATCCTACATGTGCAAACTAATTATTGAAGCATTTCACACACTTTAATTTTAAGCATTTGATATAACTCCACAAATTCAGTGACAGAGTGATAAAAGTATGAATTTTGAAATATTTGGGGGTTGCATCAATGTGCTGTCAAAGGCAACAAGATATGGGCAGTTACGTGAAGAAAAGACTAAAGGTCAAGGTTTTAAAGCAAAATCCACATTTCATTTCATTTATATTTTGTTTGCCTGCAGCTGTAGCTCTGTGGCATCCGATCCTGTCAGATCTCAGAAGCTAAGCAGGGTCGGGCCTGGTTAGTACCTGGATGGGAGACCGCCTGGGAACACCAGAAGCTGTAGGCTTGGGAGAAGGACCTGGAAACCCCCTCCCAAAAATCAATCTGCCATTGAAAACCCTGTGAACAGCAGAGAAGCACTGACAATAGTGTTTTCCCTGTTGCACAGAGGGTCGCTATGAGTCGGACGGCACCTAACAACAACAACATATATATATATATATATATATATATATATATATATATATATATATATATATAGAGAGAGAGAGAGAGAGAGAGAGAGAGAGAGAGAGAGAGAAGAAACTTGAAAAGGCTATGATGAAAACAATAAAAACTCTACTTATACATGGAAACAGATCTTGGACTTAGGATATGCAGCCAAGAATATGTAAAGGCTAACAGATATTTTATAGAGGAATCTCATTTGCAGCTAATAGAAATAAAACCATGGAGAAAAACATTAAAAGGTAATTTATAAAAGATACTGTTTTTTCAGAAAAGAACATCTCAGTAAAAATTTGAAGTATGGTTTAAAATGATGGTAGAGTGAAAGAGAATTGAAAAAAATCATACATATTTCTTCTAAGTGTGGAATAGGGATGGTTGAGTTTCAAAAGAGTGGCAAAACATTGTTACAGATCCTGTTGAGAGTATTTCTAGAAACTGACATTCACCCGATATAGAAAACTTTATTCTGATTTGGCTTTGCTTATGCAGTTGAGTTAGTATTTCTCAAATACTACTCAGTGTTCTCTAACAACTTTGACCCATGATTTGAAAAATATTATTACGTTATTGTGCTGATGCCTACCAACATATTGATTTCCACTTCTTATTTTGCCTTTATTTTATAAGGTTTGGGGAAGTATTTTCCCCAAACAGATTATTCTAGTACTTAATATGTTATTAATGATACCCTTGGAAGAAGGTTGGGGCTGGGGTTTACTTAGTTATCTGAGTGTGACTCTGCAATCTCTGAGGCCCTAGATTCAATCCATAGCACCACAAAAATAAGAGATTCCCACTCCTGAAGTAATCATTTATTGACAACCCTAGGAGTGTTGCTATGAGTCAGATATGACTATACAGCACCAAACAACTGGAAGAAGGTTGGTATCACTGATTGGGTTACCTTGGTGTGGACCCTAAGAAGTCAGTATAATCTATCTTCAGATTCTTATTTATATATTTACTTTTTCTTATGCCTTTAAATTACCTTGTTTTCTCATTATTGGGAACAATCCTCATATATAAGCGGCACCTATATACTCTGCAGATGATTTTGATAGGGTGACATTGTCCTGGGACAGAATCATCATATCACTATTCAGGGTCTGTTAACGCATCACACTCTTCACCCACTTCTTCACAAGATGTATATGCCTGGTTTGCTCTGTTTGTCTATTTTATAGATCATGAGAATAGGTGGACATGAAAATATAGGAATAAGAATGTTGTTGTTAAGTGCTTTCGAATCAGGTCCAATTTATAGCTACCCTCATGGGGTTTTCAATGTCTGATTATTTTGGGATTGCTTCAGGAGTGGATTGCTATGTGTCCTTCACCCATTTTTGCTGTACTGGGGATTGAACCCAGGTCCTTAGAGAGTATGGAGCACGGCTCTACCAACTGAGCTTAAACCCCAGCCCAGAATAAGAATAGAGAAATAAATTTACTTTGGAAAATCAATCAGATGAAGGACAGAATATTTTGAGCTATTGAATGAGGGAGGAAAAAAGTGAAATCCAGAAATTAGTAGAACAAAGAATGGGGAAGAGAAATAAGAAAGGTTTTGAGCAATTGCCACATTGTGAAAATTGTGAGAGAAAGGATACTTAGTACAACTTATTCTGTTTCATGTACATAATTCTCTTGAGATCATATTCAAAGGCTTCCAATATTCTGGCTATTCCTTTGCATGATACATCATAGCATTATGCTGTCAAATTGTTACTTTAGTCAGTTTATGAAATATTATTTATCTACATGATGAATTCTAACTGTATACACAATAAATTGAAGCAGAAAAATTATTAACTTTGGAAATCTTGGGAACAAACTGAACTGTGGGGACATAAAGTTTCTGCTTTCCCTAGGTTGGCTAATCTATTCTGAACTAAATCAAATTTTTTAGATCTTTGCACACATATATATGAAAATTTGATCATTCCTCTGTTGGTAAAGTGTTACCTGAATTAGTTCATTTATATTGAAAAATTATGAACATTCAAATAGAACATATGTTAGATCACTCAATAAAGATATCAAAAGATTGAAAAATCTGTTTACTCTTCAAAATACATATAATAAAATGGAAAAAGTCCTATGCATATGTTGAGAAGGACATGCCTAAAAATGTGTCTGTTTGGGAATAGAATCTTCTAAATTGTAGGGGTACAAAGGTCAAACGGGAAAGCCAGGATGCAGAGCGCGATAATAAAGAATAATGGAAGGGTGAATATACTCATATTGCACACTATATATTTATGTATATGGAGATGTCAGATTAAAACTTCCTATCTTGTATTATAATTATGTACTAACCAAAGAAAGAAACAACAAAGGAAGGGAAAAATAAAGGAAGAGAATGAAACCTCTATCTTAATTTATCTATTGAGAAACTGAAATGTCATAAATCTGAAAGCAAACTGAATTGAAACAGTTATAAAAGAACTGTGAAAATCTAACAGCCATTATTGTATAAATTTTCAGGAATTTAATTTAACATTTATTAAGTTGATTAATTATAGCATTACAAATTCTAGTTTAAAACTATTGGGAAATACTTATATGGCTCCATTTTTAGCATTTTGTGTCTAAAATTATTTATGTTTTTAGTCACATAAACAGGATAAGAAAATGTGAAGTGAATATGATACATCTACCATAAATAAGCCTGCCCTGTGGTATCCAATCCCGTCAGATCTCAGAAGCTAAGCAGGGTCAGGTCTGGTTAGTACTTGGATGGGACAGCATGTGAACACCAGGTGCTGCAGGCTTGGGAGAAGGACCCAGAAACCCACTCCCAAAAATCAATCTGCTACTGAAAACCCTATGAACACCAGAGAAGCACTGACAATAGCATTTCCCCTGTTCTATGTAGGGTCGCTATGAGTCAGGTAGCAACTCCATGGCACCTAACAACAACAACAACATGGTAAATAAGTTCCTGTAAATAAGATTTCTTCCTAAGGTGTCATTGTGTTTATTTTTTAAAAGTTCTCCCTCTAAGCAAGAAAGATCAAGCAGCTGCTATAGATAAATTTTGCATCTCTGGAAAATATTAAAACTATCGCCTGATAGAACTGGGGATCACTATTCGGGCTTCAAGTAATAACCTGCAATGTATTTGTGTAACTCGTATGTCAATTAATTTTATATTACTATCACAAAAGATGCTAATAGTTACACTAATAGTTAATAATATATCTTCATACTGCTATCTTAATTACAATATATTTGTGCTGAATCTCAACATCTCAAGATGAAAGTATATCCTATAAGAAAAATAGCTAAACTGGGGAAATTTATGATATTTATAAATTTAACTTGTTGTCGTTGTTAGGTGCCATCGAGTTGGTATCTGACTCATAGTGACCCTCATAGGGTTTTGGGCTGACTGTTTTGGGATTGCCTTGGGAGTGGGATTGCCAGGTCCTTCGCCCATTTTTGTGGTGGTGGGAATTGAACTCAGGACCTCAGAGACTGCAGCGCACTGTTCTACCAACTGAGCTAAATCCCAGCCCATAAATCTAATAGTTTTAATCTTATTTTTAAACAATCTTTACATTTGATCATTTAGTTTGACTAAATTATGGAACAAAATATTTTCTGTTATTTAAGAAATTTAAAAATATATTTATACTTATTTTTTAAAAATAATTAAGCTTATATACATAAATAATAATATAGAGAAAAATATTCTTGACTTTTCAACAACTCATTATTTGAAGATAGTAGAAATATTGAAAGATTGAGAGAAATGGAATTTTACCTGAGGCTGACATTAGCCACATCAGCACTAATGCAAGGGCTGGAGAAGACAACCACAATTAGGGCGATCTGACAATCTAGAGAGAATGACAGGAAACAGCCTGGCCAAGAAAGATGGTTCAGTGCTGGTCTACCAACAATGAGAAACAAAGGAGAGAATCCTTGAATCTGAATTTATAGAAATTACTATTGGAACAAAAGACACTAAATTTAACAGGGATGGACTGTGAAAAACCAACTTGTCTTCTCTGACTGTCTTCTTTTTACTTTTATACTAGATGGTTGTTAGGCCAAATCAGAGGATTTTTGTTATCCTGACCCCACTCTACTTTTCTGTAAATCTTTGGAAACAATATGTAAACACATATATACAATATATAATTATGATGAGGAAAATTTTAGTCTTCATAATCATGTTAATGATATCCTTAACCGTAACAAAAAGACTAGAATTGGTGGTTAACATTTTAATTATATTTTCCATAATAACGTTGCTTTTATTTAACCAGCTATGCCTACAGGACTGAAAGTTCTTTGGAGAAACAGCACATTTTTCCTGTCATCTTGTTCAGGATCACCTTATGCCACATTTTGTGTATAGGAAGTGGAAGCCAAGGGATACTGTTTGAATGACTAAATTTATGTATATATGGACGGATAGATGGATGGATGGATGAATGACAGAAAAGTGAAACACCAGTTGGATGAACCTGAGTGTACTTTTATGTATTGGACTGTTAAAACTTACTAACACATTAACCTGAATGTTCTTCAGTTAAAATGCAGTTAAGACAGGCACAGTGTGGCAGACCTGTGATCAGTAACATGGGCAGTGGAGGCAGAAGGATCATGAGTTAAGGGCCAGAGTCAGCCTGCATAACTTAGTGATGCCCAGACTCAAAATAAAAAATAAAAAATGGGTTGAAGGTATGGTCTGAAAGTGGAGCCAAATGGTAGAGATTTAACCCCCAAGTAATACCAAAAATTAAAATTAAAATTAAAAAGCAGCAAGAAGTAAATTCTTCCCCATGAAAGCCATGATATGTTGTTGCAAACAATCACAAATTCATCTCGAGCACTGAGCACAAAATAGGGGAACAGAAGTAAGGTTCTAATGGATTTAGGAAAACAAACTGAGTTGTGTATTAGTCCACTGCTTTACATATAATATTTATTCACTAACCATATTTATCTGTACTCAATGTCTACTAGTTCCTAAGATAGAAGTGGACAACACAAAATCACAAAGCTATACTAATATCCAACATAGACACATCAGGTAAATAATTATCAATGGAGGTTTGAACAAAATACAGTGTCAACAAAGTAGCACCAAAATGATCACAACCTATTCCTATCTACAAGGCCACTGCATTTAGCTTGGGCAATTGATAGGAGCTGTGATTGGTATCATTGAACTCTTCTCCAAATTCTCCCCATCCTAATTTTTTTCTCTCTCAACTATGAATTTAGTGACTGCTTGATTCCTCCCTTATATCATTTTACTGAACTATGGTAAGCCTGGTTTCCTTTTGGCATTTAAGAAGACAAAATTAGAGAAGAAGTGATAAGCACATCACTAAATACATCTCCCTCTTGTAGTCAACATATTTGGACATTGTCTACTCGTGTACATATTCAGTGATTCTTGTGTGGAGGACCTTCCTCCATATTTTGGCTGAATGATTCAGCATGCCTCAATGACTTGATAATTGAACATTGATATACAAATTATAACCTTTCAGGATGAATTTGACTTATTTTCTCTCTCAGCAGAGAAAGTATATTTTAAGGTGGCTGAATTTATTCAGGCCAGAAGTCTATTCCTTTTCCAGGACATAAAAAGTTTTATTTTGAGCTGGATTGCAAAGACTTCTAAAGCACATGGAGGAGAATTTCTCACTGGAGTGAAGGGGAAATTGAGAATGGATCTTAGAATTCAGACTACTTTTTACTCTTTCCTTTCTCTGTCATGATGCAGCTCCCCCCACCCCCTCCACCCCAAAAATAAGAAGCTGAGCAATTTGGCCAGCAGTGTCCTTTAGGAAAACTATTAAGCCACAAGAGCTGGGAATTATTTTTAGAAAAAAAAAAAAGAGGATAGATGGTTTTTCATTTGTACTTTTAAATATACATGTTTAATATACAGCCTATATTATACTTTAACAAAGGTGTTTTGATTCTTGGAAACACCTGCATGGTATTCTTACTGAATTTAAGAGGGGGACAAACTATATTCCCTAAATGTCTGGATCACTTGACTATGTAGGAGAAGAGGCTGTAGAGAAGCAAATTGAAGAGCGTGACCGACCGTTGCACCTGGGCATTTCCTTAGTGGGAATATCAGTTAATGAGGACAACAGATTAGTGCTTACCTCAATCTAGAATCAATGTCTTACTTTTCATATATATATACACAGATACTGAGGATGCTTGAATAATATAAATGCAGCCAAACACTAAGAAGGATCCATATCAGTTTTTCAAAATTAATTTAGAGTAAAATAAAACCTTTAAATTCTTTCAGGAATCTAATTTTGAGGCCGGTCATCCAAAATAGCTAAATGAGGCCTGGTGAAGATCCAGGTTCAATCTCCAACATGGAAATATTTGAGAAGGATGTGGCAGTTCACTCCTGAAGCAATCACGAAGCAATTAGCCAATGAAAATACATGAGGGCTGCTATGAGTAGGACCTGATTCAATCAATGACACTTAACAACAACAACATACTCTCACATTCAGTTAGGCTATATCCTTATGCAGTTACTCCTTTTCTTGACCGTTCTAAACATGTGAGGTACCAAAGATTATATTCCAATTTTAATAAGACCTATGAAAATAAAATCTACTTTATATTTTGCTGAAATAGAAATGAATCTGAATAATACCCTACAGATACTAAGTAATGAAAAATAATTATATTGCTTAATCCTACTCAGCAAATATTCTAATTTGCTAAACAAGAAGTCACAATGGATTTACTCTAATATAAAGCACAGATCAATTGTTTACTTGAAATGTTCAATTAATGAAATATACCTGAATGAAAGACATTAACAATTTAGTATTACAATATTCTACAAATATATGCCTTCCCAGCATTCGTTAAAGAAAATATAATTAAATTTATAGCCATAAAATGAGTTTCTATGCCTTCTAGTAAGAACTCTTCATTCTTGGACTATGCTATGTTTCCATTTACTCATCTCAGCTAGAGTTGGTCAATATTTTAATTTAATGAATGAATGATTCTCATAACAATCATCTAGAAATATGAATGAACAATTAAGGTAGATTGTAAAATTGAATTAACTGTATATGTACTCATTCCTGTAATTGAGATTTAAAAACAAAAAAGCAGGTGCTGGAGGTGTGGCTCACTGGTACAGTGCTTGCAAAGCAAGTGTGAGGCCATGGGTTCAGTCACATATTACCCTGGTACTACAAAAAAAAAAAAAAAAAGGAAAGAAAAAGAAAATGATGTAAGTAATATTTATTAAAAGAAATTTCATTCTCCAACTATTTGTTGAACACCTGTTTCAAGTTCAGCATTGTTTCAGGTACTTTACAAGCAATGATAATAGTTAGAGATCCTTGTTCTCACAGGAGATAAGTACAAAAGAAAGATAAATAAATTTGATACTATGTTATAAAGCAGCAGCAGTCAAGAAATCAGAAGATACATTGCACTGGGTGGCACTGAAGACAAAGATGTGCCTGAATCATGCCATGATATTTTCAGTCACATCATATGGTTGTGAAAGCTGGACACAGGAGAAGAATTGATGCTTTTGAATTATGGTCCTGGAGACAAACATTGAATATACCATGGACTGCCAAAAAAAAAAAAAAAAACAGATCTGTCCTAGAAGTGCAACTAGAGTGCTCTTTGGAAGCAAGGATGGCGAGAATGTGTCTTATATTATTTTGGACATATTTTCAGGAGGGACTAATTCCTGGAAAAGTACATCATGTTTGGGACAGTGGTGGATCAATGAAAAGAAGGAAGGCTCTCAACTAGATGTATTGACAGATTGACACAGTGACTGCAATAATTGGCTCATACATATAAAAGATCATATGCCTGGCACAGAGACAGAGAATGTTTTGTTCTGTTACACATAGGTTTGTTATGAGTCAGATCTGACTCAATGGCACCTAACGACAACAACATTAGAAAATGGTAAGTCTAGAAAATGGTAAATCAGAGCTACCAGCTAAAATATAAGACATCCAAATAAATTCAAATTTCAGATAATCAAACAAATTGTTTTTTTTTTAGTATAAGTGTATCCCAATGTTGTTTATTCATTTTTTATCTAAAACATAAATTTAATTGGATGTCTTATGTAATTACTTGCAAAATCTGACAACTCTTGTTCAATACTGCAGGAAAATGAACAAACTCAGAGTTCAAAGGGAAGAGTTCTGCAGAAATGGGCAGAGGATGCAGAGGAGTAGGCAAGTAAAGTAAAATTTGATAACAATTTATAGGAGGTGATTTACTTAGCCAAAGGGATACTTGAGAAAAGAATTTTCTAGGCACTAGGAGAGCTAGTGCAAAGGCTCAAAGGAGCATTGTAAATGACTCAGTTGAGAAATACTTTAATCTATGACTGTAAAAGAAAGATGGTCAGTGACTTACAGGTAAGTATTCTTCAGCAGAGGTAAAGAAATTCCTTAGAACGATTGTTGTGTTCAGTAACTACTATAATCCATATATGGGCTGTCCCGACAGAATCCTATTTTCTAAAACAAGGCATTCATAATTCCTTATTTTTAAAGAAATCCTGATCTCAATGCTTCTATGAGGGGGGAGGTAGAGATTAATTTTTTCTGTCAGAGATAAATTGGTTTCCAACCACTGGTAAAATATTTCTACCCTTATTAATTATTAGCCTTTACATTTCTCTGGAACAAATTAGCTTCCTTGTATTTCAGCAATTGTTGGTGGTGTTGTGTGCCATCTCATAGTGACCCTTATAGGGTTTTCAATGGCTGATTGTTTCAGAATTGGCTTGGGAGTAGATTGCCACATCCTTCTCCCACTTTTGCCTTGCTGGGAATTGAACTTGGGACTTCAGAGACTGCAGAGTGGCGTTCTACCAACTGAGCTAAATCCCAGCCCCATTTCAGCAATAGACGCAGATTAATGTAGTTTTGTTTAAAAATCTGTTTTTTTTTTCAAAGAGATCTTTAAAATAGTTCTAACTGAGGTTAAAAATGTAAGTGCATGCTTTAACCAAAAAAAAAATTGAAAGATATTGACTCATACATTTTTTAATTTTATTTTTTTCAGCACTAGAATGTTGAACCCAAGGCCTTGCCCTTGTTAGGCAAGTACACTATTACTGACCTTCACCCTTAGACCACTTTTTACTTTTTGTCTTGAGACAGGCTCTCATTAAGTTGCACAGGTTGCTTCAGGCTTTGAACCTGCAATCTTCCTGTTGCTGTGATTGCAGGCATACACCAAGGCACCCTATTGAATAATACTCTTATGATCATATACAAATTTGCCTAAATTTAAAAGGTGATAGGACTTTATTGAATCCATATATATATATATATATATATATATATACATAATGTTGTTGTTAGGCGCCGTCGAGTCGGTATCCGACTCATAGTGACCCTCTGTAGGACAGGGGAAACACTATTGTCAGTGCTTCTCTGCCATTCATATGGTTTTCAATGGCAGATTGATATTTGGGAGGGGGTTGCCAGGTCCTTCTCACAATATATATATATATATATATATATATATATATATATATATATATATCTTAATTTTTGAAAAGCTTTCTAAAAGTACATATGTAATTCAGATTTCAGCAGCTTTTCATGTGTTACATAATAAAAATAGGTATCTGTATTTTCAATACTGACTTGAAAAATATATTCAAAATTATATTTATGTATCCAGATGTACTCATATTAGAATAGTTGCCCAAATTTGCTGGATCAATGCAACTATGCTCAGTCTTATATTTTCTATGTGTAATCAAAATTTTATTGCTATTAATGCCTATCCAGATAACCTTGTTTGGTTTGTTCTTTTGTTTGTGGGTAGGACTTAAGAACATTTTACATGGTACAATGTATATAGCATTATACAACAACTAAAACTTCAGGCTTAAATGGAATCCAGTGAGTAATTACCAAAACACTCCACGCAAGGGTGATATCTAGAAGTAATGATGCTCTTTCAAAATAGATAGATAACTAATATTTAATTTTCTCATACAGTAGTAGCAAGAGTGTTAGCTGCTAAAAATATTACATCATGTAATTACTAAATTGTACTTAGATATAAAGCCACAGTGATAAGTGTATGTATATGAAATAGCCAATTTGAATAGATACATTAAGTTAGAACATTAATGTGTGTTAATGTTTAACAGAAAATGTAGATGCTATATCAACTAGTAAGAAAAAAGTTATGATAGAAAACTTATGACTAAGAAATTTGCGTCTCTTAAACAAGAGATGTGCAAATTGTCATTTAGGTTTTCATTACTTTTAGTGTTTTAGTATTTGGTATTGGACAACTGTCATGTTTTTGTAGAAAAGAACTACTGCCATATGAGATATTTTCTGAAAGATAGCCCTGATTTTGTTTTTTGTACTCAGCCTATATTTCTAAAACTTAATTATAACAGACAACATTATGGTAAATTCTAATGATTATTTATATTACTAGATTAATTTAAAAGATTAGTTATAATTTAGATTAAAAATTTATAGGTCTGTTTACCTTAGAGTAAGAAGAGCTTAATGATTAAAAACATTCTTACCTAGAACTTTTCTGGGTACAGATTTTACCATGTTTCAACTAGATAATCTGAATCATATTCATCTTTCAGCTAGGTAAGCATGGGTCAGTCAACTCATATCTCTTTCCCTTGGTTATCTCACTTATGAATGAGGTTAATAAGAATTGTCTTATGCAGTAGTTTTTGATTGGATATATTACTACATATAAAATGCTTAAAGACATTTATGACACTAAAGAAGTACTTAGTATGCATGAGGGTCGCTATGAGTCAGACCCGATTCCATGACACTTAATCACAACAACAACAATACTTATATATAGCTATGTTGTTCATCCTCAACATATATTACTCAGCAACTGGTTAATAAATATTTTGTCATACAGTAAGTGGTTACCAAATAAATTAATGTATAAGTATATACATGAATGGATGGTGAAAACAATATGAAAGAATAGCACTTGTTATTAAAATTCAACTAATTTACAAAGAAATATCTGTTTAGATCTATACATATCTTATGTTAAGGAATGAATAAATACATTTAGACTTGAAATTCCTGCCAAACAATTAATTCTGTTCAATGATATTGATCATATTTTGCTGGAGGTTTACACTATCTTACAGTAAATGTTTCAGGCAAATACTTCAATAAGTACTTCAAGTAAAATCCCAGAAATATTGCATATCAAATGCAAATCATTTAAAAAGTAACACCATAGCTTAATAATAACAATAATTAAAAATACTTAATCATTTTTAAAATGAGATGGGAAAATTAAATCCATAGCTCCTCTAATATTCTTGGTCTCTTTGAAGATACAGCTGGAAATCTTAGGTAAAAGTCTAATCTCCTCAGTCAATTGGTTTCTTTTTTCATTTTTTATTCAATGAATAATTTTACACATGATATTTTGGTTGTATTCATAAATGTGCTTGAAATACCATTAGTAATAACATTTGTGACAAAATTATAGTAGTAATATTTAGAGTACAATGCTCTGAAATGAAGTAAGCGTTTAACACATCATAAGACAGAAGTTGGTTATATACAATCTATCATTATTATAGAATGCTGCTGTCCTGAATTTCATTCATTTAAAGAGGTCACTCTGTAATTCCAACAAAGCTTTTAGAAAGTGTTTAACCAGACTGTACACAAGATAATGCTAAGGCTAATGCCCTTTTTTAATTAAATGCATGATCACAAACTCAGTTGTGCCCTGAGTAAGAATATAATATAACATCATGAGGGTAGAGCTCATCTATGCTCCACTTGATTGCAAACCTTTTGTGTGAATGACTAAAAATAACCTACAGATAAAAGCCTATGCCAATCTCAATAATAAAGCTGGCAAATATTTCTTCTATAGCTACTATCCCTTTTATTATTATTAAATTAGTGTGCATTTCAGAGATGATATGGGGACAGACTGGAGCAGATATTATTTCTCAAAATAACAAAAAAGAAGACAATGCATATTCCATGGTGCTGTAAATGATTGCACAGGGCTTTGTTAGGGTTAGAAGCAGGAAATTTCCATATCCTTTTAATCACTAGCCTCCATGCTGAGGCAGTCCATATGGGAGGAGAGGCCACAGGCAATGGTGTATGTTCTTCACCTCATTTACTCAGCAAATGCTTTACCCAGGGAACAATAACATCCACCAGCAGGGATGACAATTTAAATTTCCCAATACAAATGGGGATCCTAAGGCTTTCATTCACTCCTTCATTGTAGACTGCCTTAGATCCTATTTAATCACATCCTCCTTTCTCACAATGCACTTATAAGCAATGAAAAACTGGAACCAGGAAGAAATGTTAATAGCTTCCATTAGATTTGGTTCTCACTTGAAGAATGTGCTAGCAGTATGGGTAAGGAAAGTCAGGAAACAAAATTCTTTTGTGCTTGCCTTGATCTCTAACTCTTGTCTGCCTTCACTTAACCTTCAGCACCAGGTTTAAATTTTGTATTTTTATAGAATATTTCCTGTCTCTCTAGAGTTAGTAGAGTTGTAAAAGCTGTACACTGAATAAGGGAGACAGAAGAATTGATACTTTTGAATTATGGTGATGGAGATGAATATTGAATATACCATGGACTGCCAAAATAACCAACAGGTCCATCCTTGAAGTACAAGCAGGGTGCTCCTTGGAAGCAAGGATGGCTAGACTGCATCTTACATAGTCATGTTGTCAGGAGGGACGAATCCCTGGAGGAGAACATAATGTTTGCAAGAGTGGTGGGTCAACAAAAAAAAAGGAAGACCTTTAATTAGATGAATTGGAACAGTGGCTGCAACAATGGGCTTAAAGATTAAAAAAAAGATCATGTACCTGGCAAGAGTTGGGGACTATTTCATTCTGTTGTACATAAGGTCACTATGAGTTGGACTCAACATGACGGCACCTAACAACAGAGTTATTATATTTTCCCTATTCCCAATACCATGTGCTTTTATAGAACTCTGTGCTTTACCACTTTTCCTACTATCAAAATTGAAATTAAGTAACTCAGGATATAATTTTTAAGTGACTATCTCCTTCATTAAACCTATGATGTCTATGACATACTACTTCTGCCTTTTTAGTAACAATTACCCAGAATTTAGAACAGTATCTATATATTAGGTGTTGAATAAACCTTTCTCCGATAAATGAATGAATGAAGAAACCTGTTTATGCTCAATTTTGAAGCAACTCTAATGTAATTTACTAAGTTACAAGAATTACATACACTAACAGTTCTTTGTCATTGACTCTTTTGTGTTAAAATTTTGTCAGTTCAATGAAAGGCAAAAGATTTATGACTGGAAGATTTTGTCAGTTCAGATGCCATGGGAGAAATTTCTTATTATATCAAACCGCCATATAGTTATATAATAAAGATATTACAACATAAATTTGAAACCCCATGATTTCATAAAGACATTAAATGTTGACAGAATTTAATGATTTTCTTATCGTACATCTTCAGTCATATGCCAAAGATATTCTAAAAGCATTGAAATTCTATTGTGAAATAGATATATGGATTCTTATCCCAATGAAGTCAAGATTTCCATAATTTCTTTGTTTGCCTTATGCATATTTGGTACTTTCTCAAATTCCTGAATTTTCTCTTGTTATTAACTGAATCTTTCTTACTCCATTTAAATTTTGTGTTTCATCAGTTTCACAATTAGGTAATCTTAAATAATTAGTGGCAAGAATTTCCTGTAATAATTCAACACTGTTACCAACATTTTCAGGAAAAGTGGTAAAAAAACCAATAATGGGTATTTTAATAAACTTTTATCTTCAGCATTCTTTTCCAGAGAGAAAGGAGTGACTGAATTTATCAATGTAGTATCTTTGCTACAAGAAGAAAAAAGAATCTCTTTTCCCCTGTAGTAATTTTTGTCTGTTTCTTTTGGTTTGTTTTAAGAAAGTATCTTCCTATGTAGCCCAGACTAGCCTGGAAATAACTCTGTAGACCAGACTATCTTTGAACTTGAGACACATCAGCCTCAGCCTACCAAATGCTGGAATTATAGGAATGTACCACAATGCCCAGCTGGGATTTAGCTCAGTTGGTACAGTGCTGCTCTGCAGTCTCTGAGGTCCTGAGTTCAATTCCTAGCACCACAAAAATGGGAGAAGGAAGTGGCAACCCACTCCCAAGGCAATCCCGAACAATCTGCCATTGAAAACCCTATGAGGGTCGCTATGAGTCGGACATGACTCGATGGCACCTAACAACAACAACAACCACAATGCCCAGCTTTGCAGTAAATTCTAACAAATTAGTTACATTAGTTTAAAAACAGCAGGCAGACAGGCATCCATATTCTAGGTTAGCCTGGCCTATAGCAAGAACATTTCTCAACAAAGTATCAACCAACTAACCAACCAACAACAACTAAACAAACAAAGAACTCAGAAGTCAGATGGGGTTAGGCTTAAATAACAATACAAAAGTCTGTGGTGGTAAGATTGAGGGTATTCATAGAAGGAAATGTCAAAGAAGTTTCCAGGTTTTTTTTTTTTTCCCCCTTGCTTGCCTTGAGCTTGCCTACTTTGCAAGTGCTGAAGTGCTGTACCACTGAGCTGCACCCTCAGCCCATTTTCTTACTTTTTGAGACAGGGTCTTGCTAAATTATGCACACTGCTTCTGGTCTCAAACTTGTGATCCTCTTGCCTCTTCGTCCCAGTTTATTTAGACAAATTATGAAACTATTTGTCTCCCATAAGGTGTTAGTTCTTCTTCTTTCCAGGTAGATTAATATCCAAGAAAATATTGGTATAACTTAGAGAGTCTATTAGGGAGAGTGTTATGGAGAATGTTTGACTCATTGTAATACTGGAGGCATTCCTCTTTTAGGCCAAGCATTCTACGTGAAGTCTTGTGGTAAGACATGAAATCACTCATCTTCTGTATCTCCCTTTAGGGAGACATTTCTACCGAAGACTGAGTCTTTAAAAGCAACAGGTAAGAGAGAAACACAAACATTGTAAGTGGAAGAATGAGTACAAAAACATATAGCAGAAGAAGAAGTCCTACAGCAAAAAGAACAAGACATTAAAACAAATAAACATCCTGAGAAGGACCAGGATTAGAAAATACTTAGAAAGCTTTTTTTAATTATTATTATTTTTTAAAAGGACTAGAAATGTTGGGTTTCATGACTAGACTGGACAACATCGTGAGACACTTTAAGAAAAACAAAAAGGAAAGCAGTGTACAAAATGTTACTAATGGAATAAAATATAAAATATATAGGTTAACAGTGAAGCAGATTAATCTCAAGGAAAAAAAATAATGATCTTAAACATCATTTCATAGATCTCTTCCAGAAAGTAACTAAAGAAGAATAAAAATTATAAGAGAAAATGAGATATTTAAGAGTAATGAAGAATAGAAACAAAATTTAATGTAATTGCAAAAACTAATAGAAATAATAAATTCACAACCTTTGATAAGACTTTTTTTGCAAAACTTAAGACAAAGGGATGAGTAGACTAAAATACAGAAAGAAAACTTGAAAATACTTATAGATGTTGCAAGAATTATATTTTTATGAGAGAATAAAACCAACAACTCTATATTATTATATTTAAAAGTCTAGCTAAAATTGATAACTTTCTTGGAAATATATATGATAAATTGCAAAAGAAGAAATAGAGAATGCACATAAATCATTAATCACAAAAGAATTTGAAATGGTAATCAAGGATCCACTCCAGATTCTTCATAAAATCCCACATAATTATTTTCTCAGGCTTAACAGACACATTTAACCAATATTTTGAAACAGCTTAGTCCTATATTACATAAATTGTTCATTTTTAGAAAAAGGTGGGAGAAACAGTTTCTCTTGTCTCTTTCAGTCTAAACTATTGTTGAAATACCAGAAACGTAAATTACAGGTATATTTGATGTTTCATTTTTGAATAGAAGTATACAGAATACTAAATTTGACACTAATAAAACAAATCCAACTGTATATTAAAAGCAATAGAACAGCAGGGTATGGTGGCACCTGCCTGTAATCTCAACACTAGGGAGGCAGGGGCAGGAGGATCTTGAGTTGAGGCATTCCTGAGCTACATAGTGAGAACTTGCCTCAAAAAATTAACAAAATAAAATAAATCAGAAAAGACATTTAAATAGAATTTACTTCAAAAATTAACATTGGAGGAATCCAATGACATAGTTACCATAGTTACCTATATTAATGAACTAAAGTAATACAATAACATTATTAATTAGAATGTTGTAAGATATTTGAGTTTGCAGCCTTACCACTGTGGTGTCTGATGCCTTCAGATCTCTGAAGCTAAACAGGGTCCGGCCTGGTTAGTACTTGGATGACAGACTGCCTGGAACACCAAGTGCTGTAGGATTGGAAAAAGGACCCAGCAACCTACTCCCATAAAACAATCTATCATTGAAAACCCTATGAATAGCAGAGAAGCAGGACCATAGTTCCCCTATTGTACACAGGGTCACCAGATACTGACTCCATAGCACCTAACAACAACAAAATATTTGATAATGTGCAATAACTTTTAATAATTTTAAAAATCTTCAAAGAGTCTAGGTCCTAATCCATAGCATTGAAAATAAACTTACAGAAATGTAAAAATCTGCTTATAAAATTCTGTAGAAAATGCTGTATTTGAAATATTTTTCAGATTTTTTTGAAGGTGGAGAGTAAGTAAAGTTTAGTTCTGATCACTGTCAATTATGCATGGATTGTTTAAGGTTCTAACTAAGAAGACACATAAAGACGTTTAAACATTAAACAGAAAGAGGTATTACTTATGATCACTTTTATTGTTTCACTTTTTCAAATTTTATGGTCAGCTACATAGAAAATCTAAGGGAATAGATTTTAAAAACTATTAAAACTAATAAGAAAACTCAGCAAGTTTGCAAAATTATAAAATCACAGCCAAAACCATTTAGAAGAGATAATAGAAAATTAGATTATTTTTACCATATAAAACAAAATATATGTCACCTAGTAATTAATCTAACAATAAATGTAGAAGGCCATTATAACTGAACTGAAGTTCTGAATATGTGGAAAGATACATTGTTCATGAGTGATATTACTAAATTCAATGAAGATGTACATTCTCATGAAATCAATTTACAAACCTAACTCAGCTCCATCAAAAATCTCATCAGAGATATATAAAGTTTAAAGACAATGTAAATGGACATATGAAAGAAATTATATATACATCTATCTATCTATCGATCGATCGATCAATCGATTGGTCTATCTATCAATCTATCTATCTACCTATCTATCTATGGAGAGTGGGAGATAGGGAGGCCCAAAGGGAAAGGGGGAGGGGAAGAAGGAGAGAGAGGGAGAGGGGGAAAGGGAGAGAGGAAAGTAGTGAGAGAGAGGGAGAGGGAGAGAGGGAGGTAGGGAGAGAGAGAATACTAGAACAAAAGAGAAAGCAGGGAGACAGATCTGTATACCTAAGATAGCTTGATGTAGAGACAGAATTAAAAACCAGAATAGATTATATTGTAAATGTTAAATTAGTAAGTGATATTGAGTAAAAAACATTACCAAGTACAGGGAGAAAATTCTCTTTCTAACATTAAATAAAAATTATTATATTGTTTTTGTTAAGTGCCATGGACTTGAGTCTGACTCACAGCAACCCTATGTACAATAGAGTAAAACACTCCCTGATACTCTGCCATGCCTGGCACTATTGTCAGTACTTCTCTGCTATTCAGAGGGCTTTTGTTGACTGATTCTTTCAGGAGTGGGCTGCCACATCCCTGTCCCAAGCCAATAGCACTCTGTATTCCCATGCAGTCTCCTATCTAAGGACTAACCAGGCCAACCCTGCTTAGCTTCTGAAATCTAATAGCACAGGACACTAGGGAGGTATGGCTGTAGAGAAATACAAATAGAGGCTCCAAATTCCCACCTATGTATGAAAGTACTAAACCCTAAAAAAAGATGTGGATGCTAGCTAGGGTTCATGGCACAGGCCTGTAATCTCAGTGGCTTGGGAGACAGAGGCAAGAGGATCACACGTTCTAGACCAGAGGCAGTCTGTGCAACTAAGTGAGGCCCTGTCTCAAAAAGTAAAAAAGAAATGGGCTGAGGGTGCAGCTCAGTGGTACAGCATTTGCAAAGTATGTAAGCACAAGGCCCTGAGTTCAAACCACAGTACCGCATTAAAAAAAAAAAAAAAAAAAAAAAAAAAAAAAAAAAAAAAAAAAAAAAAAAAAAAAAAAAGATGTGGATGTTATTGTGACATTAAGTACAACTAATCAGTAATATTATATTTAATAGTAAGTACAATTAAACATTTTAATATAATGATATTAGGGACAATTTAGGAAATATATTTGGAACATTTTTACTCCAAAAGAGTGATGATTTAGGTGTATAATATATAAAGAACTCAAATTACCAAAACAATGACTTTGTCAGTACAGAAATGTGAAAAGTATATATTAACCAACTTAGAAGCTAACATGAATAAGAATACAGTGAGATGAACTACTTCACTAGTTAAAAAATGCACCTAAATGCCAAAGAAATACTTCTATCAAAGAGAACTGGAAAAGAAGGAACCTGAGGTAAACTAGTAAAGCTATTCTGAAGAGCAATATTTTTGCATATGTATCATAACTAGGTAACTCCAATCTTGGGCATAAACTCCAGAGAAGTCTCTTGGTGAGAGAGCTTGGATAAAATAAAAGGAAGAGACACAGGCATAAACTAGTTATGTCCTTATTCTTGCTGTTGTTAGGTGTTGTTGAGTCAAGTCTGACTCATAGTGACCCTCAGAGGGTTTTCAATGGCTGATTGTTTTGAGATTGCTTTGGGTATGGATTTCCATGTCCTTCTTCCATTTTTGCACTTCAGTGCTCCACACTCCCTGAGGATCCAGGAGATATGTCCTAGGCAAACTAAACAAACCATCTGGGCATACTATATGTAGAAAGATATTAATCATGATGGAACTTATGTTAAAATGTGTTGGAATCAATTTAGGTGTCCATCACTAAGGGAAACTATAAATAATATGTGCTGTATGTATAAGCATACATTGGTATGCTCTCCAGGGTAAATATTGGCAAAAGTTTAGATCTTAAAAATAAAATTCAGAGTAAAAAAATGTAACAAAGAGTATTAACTTTAAAAATGATACCATTCTAAGTACATTAAAAATAGATGCACACATGCCGGGCTCAGTGGTGCACACCTGTAATCCCGACAGCTTGGGAGGCAGAGGCAGGAGGATTGCAAATTCAAGACCAGAGGCAGTCTGCGTAATTTAGCGAGACCGCTCTCTCTCAAAAAGTAAAAAAATGGGCTGGTGGTGCACCGTGGTGGTCTAGCACTTGCAGAGCATGCATGCAGAAGCCCTGGGTTCAACCCCCAGTATGGCTAAATAAATAAATAAATAGATAGATAGATAGATAAGTAAAATAAAAAATAAATGCACATACAAGAACTCTATGTTTTCAAGAATATATAGACAAATACATTAACAATTTATGGATAACAGATGAAAAAATTATGCAGTACAGAAGTTGCGATGGATATCCATGCAGGGAGGGTAACACATTTGGGATAGGCAAATAATAGAACAAAATTTAAATTCAGAAGGACTCTGCATGAACAGAAGGTGAAACTATAAGGAGAAAATCCATATCCCGAGGCAAGTTCCTGATACATAGAAGGTACTCAATCAGTATGATTGAGTGAGAATTATGATCAGATAAATTCTGTGTACTGAAACTTTTACAAAAGGATAACATAAAAATGCGTAGTTTTGTTTTCCTCCCTTTCTTCCTCCTCCTCCTCTCTGGGGATTGATCCCAGGGCCTTTCACTAGGCAAGTACTGTATGAACAAGATACACCCCCAACCCGTCTTTAAACTTTTATTTTGAGGCAGGGTCTTGATAAAGTATGTAGGCTGCCTCTGGCCTCAAACTTATGATCCACCTTCCTCAGCCTCCTGAACTAATGGGATTACTTGTGTGTGTCATCACATTGAGCTTGTTTCCATAGTTTCATTTGTGCTAATTTTTAACTCAAGGTAATAAAAATTAACATATCAAACATGGTTTGAGGGATCAAGATTATTACCTGATTGTCCATTTCTGTGGTGATACCAGTTTTCAATTTTCTTAATTATCTGACCTTACAGTGTCTTTTATCTAATGCCTAACTAAATTTTCTAATTAATTCTAAAAGTTTCTAAACATATCTTTTAAGTTTTTCTAAGGAATAATCACATTTTCTGCAAAAAATGAAAATGTCTCTTTTTAATCATTTTGTGTCATGTTACTTTGTCAATACTAATTATGACAGTAAGAGTTTTCTGTGTTACTCAGAATCAAATTGTCTTAATTATCGTGTTGACCTTGGCTTCAGACAAATCATAAACATACCAAAGAAGTGTGCTATTGTTAAATACCTGAAGATTTTTATTCTTATAAATTTCAATCACATCTTTGCTTTTTTTAACCTTATTATCCCATAATAGCCTCTCTGAGGAAATATGCGTTCATAACTTAAAATGTCTCCCAATAACCATTATGAAACATGCTATCAAAGCACAAAAAGGAAACAAGGAGTTTTACCTAGAAAAATAAAAATTTTCCACCAAACTAAACTTTTATTATAAATGTGGCCTCGAATCACTTATAATAAAAGAAATAAAAGATCCTATATGTAAAAAGAACAAATAGATATGCAAGGTTCCTAGTTTTTATTAGAAGGCCATATTTAATGTTTCTGTAACCATATTGCAACTTTATACTGAGATCATAATATATCAAAATTCTATCTGAGAAACTGATACTAACTACAAGACTTCTCTTCAAACCTCTGAATCTAAGAAAATAGCCAAATGGCCAAAAATCTGCCTCATGACAGGGTAAGTTTGGTATAAGTGATGTGTGATCTAAATGAAGAATTTTAGAAGAAAACGTTTTTTAAGATCTTGTCCAATGTTGAATGGGATCCAGTATGATTTTTTTAACAGCAAACAACAACACTAAATTATTTGTTATTTGGTTAGTACTTGGGTTTACTTGATGTCAAAACTGGATGATTCACTTAATTTTGTTAAAAGTTCAGTCCTATTAGTAAACTGAATAATTTTTCACTAATAAATCACTTGCTGCCTTTGTTGTTGTTAGGTGCCATCAAGGTGGTATCCAACTCATAAAGACCCTCATTGGGTTTTCAATGGCTGATAGTTTTGGGATTGCTTTAGGAGTGGATTGCAAGATCCTTCTCCCATTGTTGTGGTGGGTGCTGGGAATTGAACTCGGGACCTCAGAGACTGCAGTGCAGCACTCTACCAACTGAGCTAAATCCCAGCCCGTTGCTTCCTTTAGCAAGGATTAATTACTGAACCAATTCCTCCTTCCCCTGTATAGGTCATTTTGACACTTCTTTTCACAGTTATCAGTAAAAATAATAAAGAAATGGTACTTAGGAAAGCAAACTGATTTGAGTCTAGTTGATTTAACATGTGTCACAGAGTAAAGAACAAATTCCAAAATTTTTCTGGTTTTGTGTATCTGGACATGGACAGTATTCTGGAGAGACTTGCTTTGTTGGCTGGTTTGCTTATTTTTCTGGAGATTTGAACCTGGAGCCTCATTTGTACAAGGAAGTGCTCTACCACTGAGCTGCATCCCCAGCTCCTTTCTTAATTTTTATTTTGAGATAGGGTCTTGCCAAGTTATTCAGCCTGCTTCTTTCTGCTGTTGAACTCACCATTCTCCTGCCTCAACTTCCCCAGTCACTGGAATTGCAGGTGTGTGACACAGTGCCTCACTGAGATTTTTTTTAATAGAGTACATTTTAGGAACACTATCATCTGGAATGTTAAATGCCACAGATTTGTCTTGTTTTTTAACCAAAATCTCTTCTTGGTATTAGGTGCCATCAGGTCGTGTCCCACTCACAGGAACCCTATGTACAACAGGTGAAACACCATTGTCATGTTTCTCTGCTAGTCATAGTGTTTTCAATGGCTGATTGTTTTTTGAGAGTGGGTTTTTGGTCCTTCTCCCAAGATTACAGAACCTGGTGTTCCCAGGTGGTCTCCCATTCAAGTACTAACTAGGCCTGACCCTGCTTAGCTTCTGAGATCTGATGAGATTGGACACCATAGTGGTATGGCTGCAGGCCATAGATAATATCTTATCTGGAATTACATGTATGTGTGTGTGTATATATATATATATATATATATATATATATATAAAATGTATATATATATAATGTGTGTATATATATAATGTATATATATAATGTGTATATATATTATATGTATATATCATATATATATATATTCAAGTACACTCATATATAATTATGTGGATGTGTGTATTTCTGCCTCAGCATAAATTATGTGTGTTTGTGTGCAAAAAACTTCCTAAAAATTCTCATTCCTAGCACAGTTCAATAGCAGAGGAAAAATAGGTCAACTAGCAAACTACTAAGAGGCATCCATTACCTATCAGTCCCTCTGGTCCCCATGCATTCACCCGGAGTAATAAGAATTTTCTGAAGCATGCACAGTTATTCTTATTTGATGAGTCTTGAATTCTTTATTTTTTTCTCTTTAAAAATCAAAGGAATCCTACAGATGCTGACATTAAACATACTGATGGGAATTATGATCATATGTCAGAAAAATATATTACTCCTTTGGGCTCTGTAAGAAGCTGACAGCATTCCCATAAAATATTAACTACTGACAATAAAATCCCTTCAGAAGGAGTGAGAGGTTAGTAGAAAGACTCTGGAAGCCCTCAACAATGAATTTTGATTAACTGGATGAGTTGAATTCCCTTGTTCTAGTTGTTTTCAGGACTCACATACATGGATTAAAGTGCATGGAAATCACTAGTATATTTAAATTTGGCAAATATTTGAAAGATAAAAAGGATTTGAAAGTCTTCCTCCCAAAGGAATACATGAATAATAAGTTGGCAATTTTACATTTGACAGAAACAGAGAAAGTGAAGCAATATCTATTCTACTAACATCTGGCAAAGTCAAGAGCTATGTCACCTGGGCGACCAGCCCCTAGGTATATACAATACATCCATCCTTTTCCTAAAATGTAGTTCATGGATCATTCATAAAAGCTACTTCTTTTTCTGATACATTCTGATATAAGATGTGCTCAGGAATATTCATATTAGGCCTTATTTTATAGTTATTCCTCTAAAGAAATTTAGATAGCTGTGTGCAAGTTTGCTCGTTTGGAAAATCAAAACACAGCTTGAAATGAAATGCATTAGTAATGCAAAAATAAAATTAGATTTACCAGGAAATATGCATAGCAAATAAAGCAGTCAAAACATCAGATGGGAGTTAGGGTACCTTACTTTGATATCTTGAAAGGCACTAAATTAGTTCTGAATTGGACAGCAGTTTGCTATTGTTTTTGCTTTGCAATTAATTTGCAAAGAATAACAATAAGGAATTTATATTAACCTAGCTACTTTTCACCACATGGGCAGGGTTTGTCATATCCAGAAAGGTATGACTAACAGAAAAGCCAATTGTTTCTGTAAATGTTGTTAGGAATGTGCTAAATTTTAGTGATAATCACCTCACCCCTAACATACTTGAAGTAGTAGCTTGGGAAGATTTCTCTGAATTTGATGTGGTCCACAAAGTTCACTTTTAAAGCAATGACCCTAAAAGTCATTGCTACAACCCCAATAACACTTGAAGAATTGTCCATAATCCTATCAAATAAAGTCAGGATGCTCTCAAAATTCTAATTCCTTTACCATAAAAGTCAATAAATTAATAAATCAATCTTTTAAGTTATAATAGATTTTTAGGTTATTATAAAAGCACTGCTCTTTTAATTTTAAAATGATTACATTTGTATCTTGAGGCCTGGGAAGGTATTGATTCCATTCCTTCAAATGATTATTTGTCACATGGATGTTCAACATTTATTTGATTGTTAAAGTGATAAATTAATTCTTCTAATAGCAAAAAATTACAAATACATAGATATGTACATAGCCTGCAGCTGTACCACTGTGGTGTCGGATCCCATCAGATCTCAGAAGCTAAGCAGGGTTGGGCCTGGTTAGTACTTGAATAGGAAACCACCTGGGAACACAAGGTACTGTAGACTTGGGAGAAGGACCCGGCAACCCACTCCCAAAAAACAATCAGCCATTGAAAACCCTATGAATAGAGAAGAACTAATAATACTGTTTAGCCTTTTATACATCGGGTCACTATGAGTTGGACACTGACTTGACAGCACCTAACAACAACAATATGACCCATACATACACTAAGTTTTAAAAATATTTGTTAATATAAAGTAGCTAAACAAGTAAGAACAGTTGATAATTCTGCAATAAAAATAGTAATGTGTTGCCTCACAACCTATGAGTTATTAAAACATCATATAAAATAATTATGGAAGAAGGACATGGCGATCCACTCCCAAGGCAATCCAAAACAACCACCCATTGAAAACCCCATAAGGGTCTCTATGAGTTGGACACACCTGGACAGCACCTAACAACAACAACAACATTAAATAATTGTGATAAAGATATTAAAATATAAATAAATTACTTTATTACAAGGCCATGAGACAGAGTAGTAGTGAGGATACTCTCAAATATATGTTTACTTTATCTGAAAGAGTATTTTAGTTTATTTGGAAAAATACAAATTAATTCATAGTATTGGCTCAGTTACAGATCTAGTCATAAAGTAAAAAACAGACTGAATCATGCCTTATTCATCAAATTAAACTGTGAATCAAACATTAAAATAAAAATACGAAAATTAGAAATATTAAAAGAAAACTAGCACACATTTTTTTTTAATTTTACAGAAAAGAAGGAACATTCTAAGTTTAATAAAAAAGAGAAAAAACTTAGAGGACAAAATAAATGATAAATATATCATTGCCATGTTGTGTGCCTTAGTATATATTAATTAGACATTGGATTTATTATTTCAATTCTAATTTTTGTAGTAAGGAGACATTTTATCATGGAATGTATGAATAAACTAATAGAAATGAAAAATAAGATAATATTAGGCTGCATCATCTCATGGAAACAACATGTAGCAAGAATTTATGCATTTGTTGATCATATCAATATTTAGTAATTATTTGTTACCCATCCAAACAGTAAATAAAATGAACAAATTAACTCTTAAATTTAAAATATATAGATCTTACTAAACTGGTTCATTTCTTCTGGTAATAAGGACTATAATTGTTAAGGAAGCATCTTTTCAACCATATCTACAATGCCTGGACCTACAATGCCTGCCATACCTACTTAACAGCATGTTCTTGAAATCCCTGACCTCCATCACCACCCAAAATGCTATATTGACTATAAAGGATCACATAATAAAAGAAATAAAGATTTATACTTTAATTTATGAATACTCAAATTCAATATGTTTCTAGCCTAATGTTTTGCCAAGTTGTACAGATGAATGCTTTGTGTGTTTTCAAGTATTCTACAAAGAAAAGCTTCTTTTCTTTGCTACTAGTCAAAATTTTAAAGTGTGCACATTTCAAAGTCTCAGCATATCTAATAAAGCCAAAATGGTTATTTCAAAACTTATTTTCAATACAAACTGTATGTATATCCCAGAGATGAGAATGTCAATGAGTTTCATAAATAAGGTTGTTTTGCTTTATTGAAAAAATTATCAATGTAGAGTCACATCCAAGTGAGTTGATTAAAAATTAATGAAAAGTGTAGTAAAAATGGTATCTCTAGACATATGAAGACAAGAAATTAATGGTAAACATAAGTAGAACAATATTTCTATTAAGTATTTTGGTTGGACATATTATTGGGATAGTGATAATACATTGTACAATTATCAAATCAGGATTGTGGACACTTCTATCTCCTTAAACATTTTATAATTTTTTTGGTTAATATGCAGAGATAACTGTATATATCTATAAGGTATAATATGAGCTTTAAATTGCATATAGTATAGTGAGGAACTGAAGATCATCATTTTAAGCAAAATAACTCAGATCAAAAGGAGAAACCATGCATGATCTCACTTACATGCCACAGCTAGATCTGCCTTAAAGAAACACACACACACACACACACACACACACACACACGAATATTTCTAAGATTAGAAAATATAAGGGAACCTAGTATGAGGGAGGAAAGGATTAGTGGGAGGTGGAGCTGAGTGGGAAAATCAAGCCAGCAAAAATGAGCAATACTTGGGGGCAGAGGGACAGAACAAGGGTAAAATACAGGTTGTAATTCCAAGAAGAGACAATTACCCAACAAGTATGAATCCTACCTTTCTGAGAAAATAATTTGAATACATGTGTATGTATATGTCATATTTGGTGTGGCTTGAGACATATATTTTCTAATTTTCAAATGTACAGAGCACTATATGTTTGCAAGGTTAAAATGGCTACTGTGATTATCCTAATTAAACATTTTTCATATTATTTATAGGATATTTCAAGAAAATGAAGTTCATTATCCCATAAAATATGCAACAAGCCATTAAACATAGCAATAAAATCAATTTGCACAAAAGAAATGCAATTATACTACATTCATGTAAATCCTTCCATGAACTAATTTCCAAATATCAATCATGAGTGATATTCTTAATATAAATATCAGAGAACCACTTATGTTTTTAAAAAGCATCAACAAGTTTGTGCTATATCACAAAGAGGAAAATGTTAAATCAGCATATCATCATAATTGTGGCTCAACCTCAAAGCTCAATTTTGTATAACAAAAGCAAAAAAATAAAAGCATTGCCATTTCATCAGAAATGGGTACTTTACCATCCCTTTAAAATGTGATGATTTACTCTTAATTAACAACTGATTAAACAGTATTTCAAAAATTTTCTAACACAATATATGACTAACTTGTAAGCAATCAAGGCATTAGATGAAAATTAAAAGCAGGTTTATCATAAAATTTTGATAATTTACACCTGCGATATGCATCTGTTCAAGATCAGTTTCGAGGAGAGATAAATAAAACCACTATCTATTATTTTAGAATGTTAACTCTTCTTTTTTTAAAATGTGTAGTCCATAAACAGGTAAATTGGAAAAGAAAGGCCTAAAAATGGGGGAAAAACTGAAAAACTCTATAAATTATTTCTAAATAAATTACAATTAAAAATATTAATAATGCAGTCCTGTGCTCCAATATTAATATTGTAATCCTATGTTCCACTACATAACAAATGTTTGCAGTTAATATTCAAAATGTATTATCCATACTTGTCACTTTACTTATTCTAGTATGTCTCACATTCTTTTTATTGATAGAGATAAAAAGGCTATCTACAGTGGTGCACATCTGAAATTCCAGTGGCTCCAAAGACTGAGGCCTAAGGATCAAGAGTTCAAGGCCAGAGGCAGCCTGCATAACTAAGTGATACTCTGTCTCAAAATAAAAAATAAAAAGAAACTGATTGGGGGTTCAACACAGTGGTAAGTGTACTTACAAAGTATGTGGGAGGTTCTGGGTCAAGCCCCAAGCAACACAAAAATAAATAAATAGATAGACAAAGAGAACTAAACCAAAATTGGGCCCACCTTTTGTTACTGCTGGGGAAGACAGATACACTTGCAAAAGAGGCACATGCATAAACTTACACAGACATAAAATAATGTATAATAGCAAAATAAGGATGGACTCCAACTCTATAGAAGAAGAAAAAATGACTTAAGTTTTATTTTTCCTTCTTGCAAATGCAAGAGTGGGTCAAGGTGCCAAGGAGAAGACAGGCAGGAGGGAGACTGAGCAGGAGACCTGACTGGTTTTTGTTAAGTTAGAGGATGGCTCCACTAGATGAGACAGACAAAACTTCCAAAGAGGACTTAAGCAAAGCAATTCATTAAAATTTGAATTTTGGTAGAAGCATATATAATAGCTTTCTTTTTATTTCTACTACTTATGAACACAATTGCCTTCCAGAAAGGATAAATCTTCTCTATCAAACAACTTAACAAGATAAGATGTTCGTATTTGGAAAATGCAGTTCAGAAATGGTGATCTGCTTAACATACCAGAAGAAGGAGAGTTGGAGGTGCAATGTCATTCTGGGCTGGGATTCTATCAGAGGATGTTGTTGTTAGGTGCAAATAGAGTTGGCTCTGACTCAGAGCAACCCTGTGCACAACAGTGAAACACTCACGGACACTATGCCATTCCGGGCACTATGTCAGTGCTTTTCTGTTATCCATAGAGTTTTCAATGGGTGATTTTTTGGGGATTGTTTCAAGAATAGGCTGCCTGGTCCTTCTCCCATTTTTTTCAGTGCTGGGGACCAAAGCTGGGACCTTAAAGGGCGCAGAGCAGCACTCTACAAACTGAGCTAAACCTCAGACCCTAGCAGAGGATAGTGGGAAGAAAAGCCACAGTTAATTTAGGTGCCATGGCCCATGCTTGTAATCACAGTGACTCAGGAGGCTGAGGCAGGAGGACTGTGAGTTAGAGGCCAGAGGCAGCCTGTGCAACTAAGTGAGATTCTATATCAGAAAGAAAAAAGAAAAAAGAAAACAAGGTAACAACAGGGATGGAGGTGTAGCTCAGTTGTAGAGCACTTTGCCTAGCATTCAGGAGGCCCTGGGTTCAACCCTAGCCCTGCGGAAAAAAAAAAAAAAAAAAAAAAAAAAAAAAAAAAAAAAAAAAAAAAAAAAAAAAAAAAAAAAAAAAGAAAAAGAAAAAGAAAGAAAGAAGAGAAAAGACAGAGTCAAAGTCATTGTCATCTCACAATTAAAAAAAATGTCAAGCTCATGAACATTTTGTGTGAGTGATTTTCAGATGCGAACATTACAAAAAGAGATTGACTTCACATCAGATATTTGTGACGTGATTGAAGCAACATTCCAAGAATAAGCCTATATCATTTCCACTCAGCACTTGGGACTGGCAGAGATCCTTACAGGTTTGGGGGTATAACCTGGCCATACATTGAGGATTCAAAGTAAAATTACCTGGGTAACAAGAAGTAGTCAATTCCCTCCTCCTTCCATCCTAAAATGAAGCCTGGATTTAAAAATACCTTCATTATTAATATCATAGCATATAGCAGCTATGTACTTCACAAATGCTTGCCGAATTAAAGACTAAAGGAAATAACAAAGGGGGCTGTATTTATAACAATAGGCATGATTAAGCCTATTACTTTTTTAATTGATTTATCTTGAAAGTAAAAACCAAAAACTAGTAATGATAACCATGCTTTATAACATATAATAAAATCAGCTTAAACAAAACACAGCACTAATGTTAATAGCATGGAACACCCAGGTGTCTTAACTGAAGGGGCTATGCAAATGCAAAGACAATTACCTTAAGTGCTTTCTCTTTCCATCCAAAAGAGAATTTGTTTAAACTATGTAAAAGCAAATACCAGGTATGAAAAATGTCCTCTGGTGATAAATGTTTTTCATTTGATGCAACTTTATTGAATTATATTTGGTGTGTTTACAAATATCTACCAAGTTTCTTGTTGTTAGGTGCCATTGAGTCGGTATCCGACTCATAGTGACCCTCATAGGGTTTTCAATGGCTGACTGTTTCGGGATTGCCTTGGGAGTGGATTGCCAGGTCCTTCTCCCAACCAAGTTTCTTAGTTATTGGCAAAAGAAAAGTATAATCTATCCAAAAATCTTCCATTTATACAAAACGTACAAATGGCTGTTAAGAAATGAAATAACTTTATTCTAGTAATTACATAGTCTCAGAGTTTCAAAGTATTACTGAAAGGGATCTCAAGGCAATCATGTGGTTGAGCATTAAGACAAGAATCTGTCTAATCAGTTCTAAACATTGTTTTTAGCACCTGGTATTCCCAGGCAGTCTCCCATCCAAGGACTAATCATGCTGACCCTACTTAACCTCAGACATCAGGAGGAATCGGATGCTATGTTGCTACATCTGCAGACATTCTAAACAGTAGGAAGCCTATTTTGTCTTCCACATTTGTGCTTCCTTGTTGCTGTTGTTAAGTGCCTTCAAGTTGGATCTGACTCAAAGTGACCCTATGTACAATGGAATGAAACACTCCCTGACATTGTGCCCTGCCCAGCACTACATCAGTGCTTCTCTGCTATTCATAGGGTTTTCAAAGCCTGACTGTTTCAGGTGTGGGCTGCTGGGTCTTGCTCCTAAGCCTGCATCACCAGTATTCCCAGGCAGTCTCCCATCCAAGGACTAAAACTAGACTGGACCCTACTTAGCTCTGAGATCAAATAGTATAGGACACCAGGGTGGTGTGTCTGTAGACTTTGTGCTTCATTAGGCATGGAAAATCACCCTTGAATATATTTCACCTATCAAGATGTTGAAAGCAATAAATAGATCATTCTCCAGTTGCGACTTATGAAAGCTAACCACAAATTCTTTAGCCCTTTTCTCACAGAACCTTGATTTTCTTGATTCTTTTGTTACTACTCTTTAGAGAGTTGACATTTCTTTCCTTGTACTTTTTATGTAAAAACCCATAGTATCCCAGAGTAAAACAGGTAAGGTGACACAAATTAGAAAGATAATATATTTTGAAATGACTTTGGCTTCTTTTGTCTAAACATAGCACCTATAATTCAGACTTAGGTATATTGTGATGCTCATACCACAAATTCATGATCTTCAGTGAGTTCTTGCTATAACTAGCATTTTATTCAAGTTTAAACTTGTTTTAATTTCATTAAGAGTGCTTAAATTTCTTTTTTATGTTGTCATGGTAGAGTTTAAAGCCAGCTGCTTATATTTGACTCTCTGCTAGTTGTGTGTGGCCTGGACCATAATTTCTTCAATTATAAAATGGGAAAATTATTTCCAACATTTCTAGATTATTTATAAGACTGTCAGAGAAGCTTCATATGAAACCCCAACCACGGGACCTATTATGTACTAGCCATTTAAATGAAACTATTTTTCTACTTTCTATTGTTTTTTCCTACAATAGTTTGTTGTCTAATCACTTACAATTTGAAGTGGGAAAGTTAACCTTTATCATTTCTTCTTTCTTACTTTCCAGCCAGTTTGTTTTTCCTTTCATCCCCAATATACCATTCCACACTCTATCACACAATTACAATGTTGCAGTATATTCCTAATTTTCTCTTCTCTCTTCTCTTCCTTTTCTGTTTTTAGAAAGTGCAGATATCCCATTGACTCCATGCTTCAAAAACAAAGTAAAGTAAAATAGTCTTACAATGAAGTCTTATTTCTACCCATGAAGTTCAAATTCCTTGCCACCATATAGGGCCTGACCACATAGCTAGACCCCCCTCAGTGGTCCCTTTCAATTCATTTTGCAGAATCCCCTTCACCTGTAGTACCTGATGTTTTTAAACCTACCTTAAGTGTGACTAATCATTTTTCTTGTCCCAGAGGACAATAAGCCATCCCTCATTTGGTAATATCTATATTATTATATGTAAAACTAAACTATTTATACATACAACTTCCATAGCACACTGGAGAACTTTGAATGAAAATATAAGTTATTTTTCATCTTTTTATTCCCTAGGGCAATACCTGGCCCACAGAAATAAGTAAAATAAATATTGATTGAATTTGAGGTCAGGGCATCATTTTAACCTATAATTATGAAATACAGTTAGAAATGCTCCAAGTAAGTAAGCTAATTAAAATATTTCCTCCAATTTTGAGCTGGACTTTATCTTTCACAGTACCTTATAATTAAAATAATCTAGAAAAACACTGCATCATATTTTGATTGGAAAGTTTTCTTTAATCAGATCAAAGTCATTTTGTTTGAGTGGCTTTTCCTAATTGCCATTTAGTCTCACTTGCAAGAAGAATTGAGAACTTTTAGTTTGCATCCACATTATAATTTCTACGGGATTCCATCTTGTAAATGTCCACAGTTAATGGCACCTACTTATTTATTCATCTATTTCTACATTCTACACTGCAAATATATCAAGGTTACAAACTATCTTTCATTTATGTCACTAATGATTATTATACTACCTGATTCAGGTAATTTAATAAATGACTACGAATGAATAAATTCACACCAATATTATTCAGAGTTATAAAGATAGACCCAGATATCTTTATATCTAGTCGGAAGCAAATACAGAAGCAGGCACATGTATAGACACAAATGTAAAAATAAATTACCCATTTACTCTCCTTCAGGTACATAATGATAAGAATCATTGCTGTTATTTTCAATTTGATGCTGTGTACTGTCCAATAATAACAGGAATAACAACGTGTAATAATAAATACACACTGATTTCCCAACACTTAATGAATCATGCACTAATAAATAGATCATTCCATTACTATGTGCTTTGCATATTGCTGCCAACAAATCTATGCTATGATTTAATATTTACCTTTATGGATGAAGTGTTTGATGCTCTAAGAGATGAGAAAACTTTTCAATATGATATAACTTTAAGAAATGAAGACAGTTATTTTTATTAAAACAAGACAATAGGAACAGGAAAAAATAACTACATGGTAGTGGGCAGAGGCAGACTGATAGGAGAAAGAGGAAGAGAGAATAGTGGGAAAAGATCCTGAAATAACTTCTAGCGTGGACTGTCAATCAAGTTTGTCCTCTCTTTCTCTTTCTAGGGCTAATCTAAATTCATCTTGCTGTGATTTGTTGTTGTTGTTGTTGTTGTTGTTGTTGTTAGGTGCCATCGAGTCGTGTCTGACTCATAGCGACCCTCATAGGCTTTTCAATGGCTGACTGTTTCGGGATTGCCTTGGGAGTCGATTGCCAGGCCCTTCTCCCATTTTTGTGGTGCTGGGAATTGAACTCGGGACCTCAGAGACCACAGCGTGGCGCTCTACCAACTGAGCTAAATCCCAGCCCCTGTTGTGATTTAGGTCTTTCTTTTCTGCATTTCAAGACCATAATACTGAGCTTACTACAAAGAAAATAAAACCTTTCTGAAATAAATTGTCATTCTTTCCCTCAGATAATTCCTTTCTCCTAAAAAAACATTCCCAGTATCGATCAAGTTGCGTTTCCATCCATTTTTCTTGTTCACATTAATTCTTCAAAAACTATCGCACTACTGCCTGGAGTCAGACAGAAAATGGTAACCCCAGCATCACCTTCTTCCTTGTCACATCTCTACCTCTTGAAAATATTCTGTTAGTTTACCGAAAGCAGTGTGCCATGCTGAGGCATTCCACTGCCACACACAAATCAACATATTCATATTTAAATTAAGGATTATAGGAAAGACTATCATCTGATGGTGTTCTCTTAAACATGAAAAATAATAACTTAGTAAAAGGAATTCAAACTTTTGTCCTCAAATAGTTTGCCAATTTTACTTGCTAATTGTGGTAATGGGAAGTGGTTAATAGTGAAAGATTTTAAAATATATTTCGGCCTGCATATAACTTATAAAATATTGCAATGAGAACATGAAGTGGAAAGGTTTGTTTTTGTCAAGTACATTCCTCGTTTGGAATGTGCAGTATTTAAGTGTCCTTTTCATTTAAACATGAGAACATGATTTTCAACAACATTAAAATTTATAGCTGCCGGTGGCGGTGGCGCACACCTGTATTCCCAGCCGGTCGGGAGGTGGAGTCAGGAGGATCGCAAGTTTGAGACCAGAGGTAGCCTGCTGTAATTTAGTGAGACCCTGTCTCAAAAAGTAAAAACAAATGGGCCGGGGGCGCAGCTCAGTGGTCCAGCACTTGGAGACCATGCAAGCATGAGGCCCTGGGTTCAACCCCCAATACCCCAAGGGAAAAAAAAAGTTATAGCTAAATACCAAGCTAATGTGGTTTCCAATTTGCATGTTCATTTAAAAACAAACACATAAGTGTTTTTACTTTCATATATCATACACCTCTTGAATCTAGTGCTGGAACTGTACCGGAAGGAAGGCTAGCATCCTATCTTTTCTCTCTTGGTCTATTACTAAATGTATTCTGCCTAGTAATGACTGCTGCGAAGTTTAGTGACAATTCCCATCTGCCTTTTGCAGCAGAAGAGAAAATTGTGAAGCTTCAAGATAAATTAGATGTTCTTTTGAAAATATGTGCATGTTTTTATAATTGTGCATCAATTTTTTAGCATCATCTCAAAAGTTAGCTATTTTTCCAGTAAGGCAGCATTCACTATATTTTCCTATTATATTCAGTACATGCCAGGTTCTTATATAATCCTACCATATTGACAAAAATATTCATCTTGGCTGAAGCATTTGAAATGATTAAATTATTTAATTCTTTAAGCTTTCTAGAAAGTCTGATTTAAATCTCCTAAGATAGCAAAGGAAAACAATCTACCTTCACTAGTTCTTCCTCCTATCGTGTGCAAGTTATCTATATTTCAAACTTTAGGCACTTTCTAGTTAATGAAGTTAATGGCTTCATCATGCTGCATAATTCACATATTGCAACCTATAAAATAAAAGCAGAAGAACATATAAAATATTCTTAATGTTCATGAATATTAAATGGTGAAAAGTAATTAGATGGTAAATATAGAAATATAAACAAAAATAATGAAACACTAAGGAAAATGTTTGCATGGTAATGGATCAATTTTAAGAAGCTTGCCCAGACAAAACTGTAGCAAATACTTTTACAGTAATGATGATTTCCTAGAGCATTTTGATGTTATCGTCACATTTCATCTGCCCAGAAACATTAGGTAAGTATTATTTACATTCTTAAGAAAATAAAAAGCACTCAGGATGAGCTTGGCTTAGTGTCTGTGGTACACACGTCTTTGGGGAGACCTCACTACTATTCCTTAGGCCACATTTCCTTCCCACCTCAGTGTCAATTATTCTTACAGTGCCCAGTTACCTTTGTTTTCCTCTTAGTCAGTGGGTTTTATTCTGAACCCCTAAAAATAACAATGCACATATCAAATTTCAAGATAATTCTTTACTTTTTATTTCCTTGTTGTTATTGTTAGGTGCCATCAAGTATTGGACTCATAGCGACCCTACTTACAACAGGTCAAACACTATTGTCAGTGCTTCTCTGCTGTTTATAGGGTTTTCAATGGCAGATTGATTTTTGGGAGTGGGTTGCCGGGTCCTTCTCTCAAGCCTACAGCACTTGGTGTTCCCAGATGGTCTCCCATCCCAGTACTAACCAGGCCCAACCCTGCTTAGCTTCCGAGATCTGACCAGATCAGATGCCACAGGGCTATGGTGCAGACTTTTATTTCCTAGGAGGGACAAAAATTCTGTTCCTGAAACTTTAGGTAATTTGATTTGCTTTTTCTCTTTCATACTCTGAGTACATTTTTTAAGTTCAAATTCTGATTTTGGTCCTCTTTGATAAGTTCAACCACTGCCACAATCTCAACTGCCTTCTTTTTCCAAATGTCCTCAGTGCCTTTCCATCAATATCATAATTCCTCTCTCGATTCGTAGACCTATAGGAATTTGTCTTGAAAAACCTATGACAGCATCACCTTTAATATGCACCAAACAAACAAATTAGATGAATACCCCCAACAAGTGATTTCTATATTTTAGTTGATGCTCAAACCATTCCCACAGCTTCCAGAGCTAGAAATCACTCCAGGCCACGCAATCAAGACTTTTAACCTTGTCTGCCTGACTCTCCCATTTCCCATTTGCTTTCCTACTGTCCCTGACAGTGTTTTGGCCACCAACATATGGCACCCATAAATTGCAAAAGAAAGCAAAGAGCAACCAACTTACAGTTGTCTAACAATACTACTTGAAAGTTATAAATGTATAAAACAATTTTAATATAAGAAATGGAACCCTAGTAGTGATCTAAATTATGTTTAACCATTTTTATTTAACCAGAACTTAATGCTGGGCATAGTGGCTCATGCCTGTTATTCCAGTGACTCAGGAGGAGGAGGCAGTAGAACTGCAAGATGGAGGTCAGAGGCAGCCTGCATAACTTCCCAAGACCCTCTCTCAGGATAAAATAGTAAAAATGGGCTGGGGTCCCAGCTCAGTGGTAAAGCACTTGCAAAGCATGTGTGAGGCCCCCATTTACCACAAAATAAAAAATAAAGAAAGAAAGAAAGAAAAAGAAAAAGAGAAAATAAAATAAACATAATTTAAAGTTGTAGAAACCTAGATATATAATCCCTATGTTGATAGCTAAATAACAATAAACCCAATTTTCAAATGAAATCCAAACCAAAATACAAAGTAAACCTTTCAAAATGACACTAATTTGTTAAATAGGTTGTGCGGCTGAAATAAAAGCTTACTCTGAGATGTGAACAGGAGTGAGCTACCATAATGCAAGTTATCTCAACTATGTAGGCCTTCACCACAAGCCCCTCTAATTTCTCTGTGGAAACTTATCTGAAACCTGATTTGGTCTTCGTTTGGCTAATGTGTATTATGTATATGCTAATCCCACTGTCACAGTTTTCTCATTCTCTGGTAGCATCGAATTAGTTGGATGCCACTGTTACTGTAAATGTAAATAAAATTTCAGCTTCTGAAATCATGCAAATAGTTTGCTGTAACATAATCATGCAGATAGCTTAGAATAAACTTATGCTAATTTTGAGGTTGTAACAGAAATGAAAGCACACCATTGAATCATTATTAGATACTATATCCATGAGCACCCCAATAGTCTTCAAAGTTGTGTACACCCGCAAGAGCACCTTGATTTCTTATGATCACCATGACAAATTATAATAGATGGCTCAGTGTCAGCTGACTACACCTTTTCTTTTTTTAGTAGTAGTATGCATCAGAACCCAGGGATGCATGCATACTTTGCAAGTGTTCTGCCACTGAGCTGCACCTCTAGCTCTCCCACTTTTTAAATTTTTTTACCTTGAGACAGAGTTTTGCTAAATTACACAGGCTGCTTCTGGTCTCGAACCTGCAACACTCCAGCCTGAAGCTTCCAATCTGTTGCAATTCCAGATGTGTGCCACCATACCAGGCTGAATAAACTGTCTTTCTGCTCTGATCTCTCCTGTGCAGGAAGCTGTCAATCCTTGCATCTTCCTTATGATAGTAAACTAAATTTTTTGTATTTCCCTTCTTGTGTCATCTGTCCTATTGCCTACTAGACTAGAAACTATGTTAAGCTATTGTTTAATTATGCATATAGTTATCTTAAATATTCATAATTATACTCCAGGCACACCAAACATGATATTTTCCATCAGTTACTTTCTCAGCTATGTTTTCATTCATTCAAGAAACTCCTAAAATATGCCCCATTGCTGCTGCACTAAACAAAGTAGTGGACAAATTATAGTCTTTGTCCTCAAGGAGTTTATCATCTAGAGGAGAAGTAATTATAAATGTTTGACATTATTTCTTGTAGATAATCAAACAAAAATAAAGGCTATTGAGGAGAATATCAAAGGAGCTTCTTTAGTTATGGTATTCAGGGAAGGCTTCACCAAAAGGGGCAAGTGAGCTGAGATATGTTGAACCTTAAAATTCTATTTATAATACAGAGCTTTAACTTTTAACTATAACATACATTTGTTAATTATTATTTTCAACACACTAGTACCTATTATTTTGCAAATGGAGAATTCTGCTTATTTTGTGATAGGAAACCAATGAATTTTTATTTTAGTGTTTACTATACCATAAAATCACCATGAAAACAATATGGCTAAGTACCAATTTTCCCTATTTAAAGGATGATGAAACAGACTGGTAGAAGTTTCCAAAGTATCATTCAGAAGTATCAAGTAGCTGATATTTGTTGACTACCAATCAAAGCTAAGCATATCTGTTTCATTTTCTTTTCACTCTACTGCATCAGCTTCAAGCATACTGAAAGTGGCACAGATGTTTTCAGGGGACCAATATGCCTTTGGTACATACCAACAGCTATGTAATTTAAAAGCAAGCAAGACCATGGTTACCAAAATGTTGTTGGGTGCCATCAAGTCAGATCTGACTCACAAAGACCCTATCTACAACAGAACAAAATACTGACATGGTGCCATGTGTAGGGAAAAATTGGGAGGAATTAGGCAGAAACCCAAAAACAGGGAAATTGGCCTTTGAAGATCTGGTATCTAAATTAGAAACTTAAGGAAAGTGAAAGTAACTTGCAGGAGGCAGCCAGAAACTTGCCGGGACATGACTGGGCAGGCCGGCTCCCCTACAAGTTCTTCCCATGCTGTAATTGGACACTTGTACAAAACCCTTCATGAATCTCCCAACCTGATTGGACATTAAGAGGACAAAAGACCTAAACATGATTGGTCAAGCCTGCTATAAAAGGAGCTGCAGTGCAGCAGCTCTCTCTCTCTCTCTAAATTCAACCATCAAGGATACAAAAAATCTGTCTCGACCACGGATGACCAGAGAGTGCACTCAAAGAAAGAGAAGAACTATAAGCAAGTTGAGGAGAGCCTCTTGGACCTAGCACCAAGAAACAGAAGCTGAGGACAGTTTCTGGACCCAGCGCTAGAGGCAGAAGAGCAGCTGCTGCCCGCAAAGCAGCAATAATAGCTGCAGCATTTAGGCTGCTAACACTTGTGTAAGCTGTAAATACTTTGGGTTCCTCTCGGCCCTTGTAAGGGGGGAGAAGCAATAAAGAGAAGTTTGTCCCTATACGGTAAAAGTCCCTAAGGCTTTTCCTTTCTCCCCTCTGCCAGCGTTCTCCAGTGCTGGAGAAGTCCACACCCTCACCCCAGGGTCCCAATAAGTTAAGTATTTTTATCTATGTGCTCGGCCATGCCTCCTGTCTGAACATCCAGGCTACACTGGCAAGGAGCACGCCCCACAGCCATGAACATGAACTTTTTATGTTTAAGCCCAATATTGCAGCCACTATGCTTCTTCTTATTTTGAGTTGTGCCACATCTGAAAAAGGAGGTGCCAGGGGCTTTATTTATTCCATTCCTGTCATTAAGGTCGACTATATTTTGAGTAGGCAGCTCTTCTCTTGAATGCCTTCCAACCTGGGTGACTCATTTTCCAGCACTCTATTTAACAGTGCTTCTCTGCTATTCATAGGGTTTCCAATGACTAATTGTTTGGGAACGGGCTGCCATATCCTTTTCCCTAGTCTGTCTTAGTCTGGAAGCTCAGTTGAAACCTGTCAACCTTGGCTGTCAAAATAGTGTAGCCCAATCTGAAATAGTCTAAAAGGTCTTGTAAATATTTAGTTTCAGCTTAGGCAACTTTCAGAATTTCAGAATTTATCTTAAGTAATTGTCAACAAGAATACTTCAATGCCAGTTATAAGCAGGGAACTATCAGCTACTGATTTTCAAGGCATTGATTAAATAACAACTGAACAAAAAATATCAATAAATGAAACAAAGGTGAGAAGTCAGCAATAAGGCATAAGAAAAATTGATCTGGCCAGTTTTGAGTCTAAATGATGAGTAATTATTCTGAATGACTAAAGAGGTTAGCAGTTAGCAAGGATTCTTATGCTGAAGAACCACATTGCATTTTAATTCATTTAAAACAGGCTTTTGAGATTAAAGCTAATAATTAAGTCCCAAAGTCTATGCAACAATAAAAACTACTTTTAATTTCCTAGGATTAGAAATGTGTATCTTGTTTATTATAAAATATGTCTGCTTCGCTAAAACATATTTATAAATATCACAACACCAATATTTGTATTGCTGTCTCACTTAGTATCTTGGAGATCTGAAACAAGGCCCAGAATAAGTTAGAAGGAAGTCTACAATGTGCACTCAACAATGTACAAATATTATTAAAATAAGGATACATCCTTCTACTCAAGCTCATTTGTTTTGTGTTAAAATCATGAGAAAAAAATATTAAGAGGAGGAATGAAGCAGAGCAGCATTAATATAACACATGTCAAAACACAGTGTTTCTTATTTCTTTATACTTGAAGATTTTATAGGTCATCCTTTACTAACAGAAATCTTCATTATTAAAATAATACACACCTTTCTACTTGATATGTGAAAAGCTACCTTTTCACCATACTGAAGAAGGCCTAACAAAAGAGGCAATATACTTCCTACCTGACATCTTCTTGCCTCTTATAATTGTTTGTGTTTTGTTTTCTTGGCATTATGGTTATATCTCTGTTCTTTTGCCAAGCTGTTTTGTAACTCATTATATTCAGAACTATATCATCTACTATATTTATGGAAATATTTGTTAGACTTTATCAAAAGCAAAAATCAAGGCAGAATTTTTTTTTTTTTTTCACAGTACTGTGGTGTTGAATCCAGGGTCTGGTACTTGCATGCTTTGTAAGCACTGGACCACTGAGATGCACCTCAGCCCATTTTTTTTTCTTTGTAATTTTTTTGAGACAGGGTCTCACTAAGTTATGCCAACTGCCTCTGTTCTCCACCTTGTGATCCTCCTGCCTCCACCTCCCAAGCCTCTGGGATTTCAGGCATGCACCACCTCTTCTGGCTCAAGGCAGAGATCTTAGAGGGGAAGACAGTGAGGCAAGAACTATATTGTTAACTATAAGTGCTCTGCTAAGTACTGTATGTATAACCTCTTCCATTTAACCTCAAACTTACCTTGTAAGATGTTAGGTTGTTGTTGTTAGGTGCCGTCGAGTCAGTATCCAACTCATAGCGACCCTTTGTACATCAGGGGAAACACTATTGTCAGTGCTTCTCTGCTGTTCATAGGGTTTTCAATGGCAGATTGATTCCGGGAAGGGGGTTGCCAGGTCCTTCTCCCAAGCCTACAGTATCTGGTGTTCCCAGGCAGTCTCCCATCCAGGTACTAACCAGGCCCAACCCTGCTTAGCTTCCGAGATCTGACGGGATCGGATGCCACAGGGCTATAGCTGCAGGCACCTTGTAAGATAGATAATTCAATTTCTCACTGGGTGACATGACACTAGAGAGGTTAAATGACTTTACCTGAAATCAGACTGGAAAGCTATGGTACAGTGAGATGTAGCTCAGATCTTGGAGCTCAGTTTCTCCTTTACTCTAAGTGGCATGTTCTTCTTTGATTTGACCCCACCAAAATCTTCTGGAGCAATGTACGTAAATGCAAAAACTCTGACTTTGGATCTAGCATTTCTCGGAATGAAGAATGCTTCTTTATTCCATTTCACTGAGCAGAGTTTGAAAAGAGGGATGGATACAAAGGAGTATGATCTTGAGGATTTCATTGACTTCCCAAAGAAAGATGTTATGGACTATATTTTTACCTATGAAGACACAGATCTGTTAAAAGCCTCCAAACATGTTTATTTGGACTAATGAATAAAATCTATTCCTCTCAAGAATTATGTAGATTGTTGTGTTATCTTTTATTTCTTAAGTTCTCTGCAGAGAAACATTCAAAAATGAGTGGGAGGGAGGAACTTCATTTATAGATTGCTAAAATCTCCCTTCAATCTATAGATTCTTGATTATGTTTTAGTAAATATGCCCATATCCACAAGACAATACTGCAATGGATTTGTGAAGAATAAAAAGCAATCCTTAAAAAGTAGGCTAGGGACATAGCTTTGGGTATGGCACTTGCCTAGCATGCATGAGGTCTTGCCTTTATTACTCAGCACTGAAAAAATAAAATAGTAAAAATCCAGACTAAGTTACATCAATTCTAAGATGAATCAGTTAATAACCATGTTAAGAGTAACACTTTATAATAATTTATATATAAGAAAACTGATATTTAAGAGGGTATATCACTTTTCAAGAAAACTGGAAAACAGCAGGATAATAATTTCAGTGTCTGGCCTTTAAAATACTACCCTATCAGTATGATTTTATTGAAAGTTAATTTACCAATAAGAATTCCTTGAACCTTTAAGTCCATGGGAACAGAGAACATATCTTGGCTTCTTCATATTGTAGGGTCTAACACGATCATGTGGTTTTCCCTTAATGCAGTAGAATTACAAGGTAGTAGAACCTTAAGAAGTGGGGCCTTGGCAATGTAACTAGGTTTTTGGAGGCATTTTCCTCAGAGGGGATTATAGTAGTTCTTAATTTCCATGAGTGTTATTAATGAGGGTTATGGCTCTGAATCTCTCTGGCTTCTTGTCTCATTGTTTGATCTCTGTTGCTCACACTCCTGCCATGATGCCATTTGACATTCTGTGACACAGTTAAGAGACTCCACACCAGAGGCTGAGCTGATGTGGCCATCTGATTTTGAAATTTCAGTCTCTACAACTACAAACTAAATAAACATCTTTTATTTATATAATATCTAGTGTTAGATATTTTGTTACATCAAGAGAAAACAGGCAAATACATAGTACTAGATGGTATCAAATAGATGAGAAAAAGTGGAAGACTGAAAAAAAAAAAAAGCCTGGAAAGAAGGAGAGGTAGTAAAACAGAAAAGGAGAGAAAGAAAGAGGAGGAGAGAGGAGAAAGGATTGAAAGGTAGAAAAGAAAGTAGTGGAGGAGGAAGGAATAAAGAAGAGCAAAAGGAAGGTCTTCCCAAACTCAGAGTTTTTGCCATGCACTTTCTGCAGAGTAGATAAAGTGGCTGCAAAACAGATACTAGGTTTTTCTTTAATCTCAACTTCCATTAGTCCCCTTCGGTCAACATAACCTTAGGAAATACAAAGTTTTTAAAGGAAATAATTAAGAATCTTTCAAAATTAGAAGGGAGAAAGTCTAATGAAAGTGTCTAGCAAAGATAAAGTTTTGGCACTTGGTCTTAGCAATACTGATTTCCAATTTTATGATTGGATTATGAAATTTACACTGCCTCTTTTGAACTTGATTTTCTTTTCTGAAATGATGAGTCCATGTATGAGACTCTCTGAGGGTTATTTCCAGTTACAAAAATCTACCTTTACTAATTACAGCAGAATTAAAATTTTCAAATCCTACTTTCTCACATTTTAAAGAAAACATTTCTACAGAAATGACTACTTACCCTACTGTGTATGCATATCTGTGTGTGTGTGTGTGTGTGTGTGTGTGTGTGTGGTGTTGCTATGTACCCCAGGCACTCATTGCCTTCATGATCCTCCCAACTCTACTTCTCAAGTGCCGAGATTATAGATCTGTGCCACCTCACCCAGCTACTGTATGTTTTCAAATAAATGTTATGAACTTATGTAAAGCACAATATTCCTGAATTGCTCAGTCATTCAGGTTTTGAAAGCTTACAAGCCACAGAAGACTAGAAAGAAAATAAGATTACTCATTCACTTACTATTCAGTTTTAAAGTGTCAGCATTTACATTTTTATCATTGTTATTATGCTTACAATGAGGTTTATGATGAATTGCCTCTAAGTTATCTTGTCTTATGACTGATACAACAATATCAATGACAAAAATAAATCTTTTTCTAGTAATAATACTCTTCTCACATTTCAGAGAGGCATAAGTAGCAGTATATATGTTCCATCTATTTCAAATACAGAACCTAATTTATTTCCATCTGTATGTATAAATTCAGTTACAGGATGTGAAGAGTGGAAATAAGGTAAGTTACACAATTGAGGTTTAACTCAGCATATGGAGGGTAAGAAGACAAGGACTTTAGGATTTGCCAATGAATCAGCAGCTGATTTTGAAAGTACCTGAAAGGTTAGCCCTTAGATGTTCTGTTACCATCATCTCTCAGTAGGCAATTGCTTTGATTTGTCCCACTCACATGAGCCATCTTCTGCTGACATCTCATCTGAGTGACAAATCCTTAAGAAGTACTGTAGAAAGGTCTTCATTCAAATGCTATGCCTTAAATATCCAACTTTCTTCTTTATCTATTTTATGACAAGATGCAGAACTTTTTCAGCTAAGACATAAATGTTGCTTTGGAAATCTCTGAACTTCACCAGATGATGAAATCTCTGGTGCTATTCACTCCGGTACTCACTACAGAGAGCATCCCAGGTGAGAATTGGCCCAATGGCCATTCTCAATTTCATAATTTTAACTATCTGCACTTGTGACTTTAGATTTGAATTTCAAATTTGAAATGGCCATTTGTTTTCTCTGTTCCAAGCATCAAAATTCATAAAGTATGTCTCTCCAAAATTAGTATTCATTGGGGCTCTGTGTTGCAACTCAATTCCAGCTGTTCCAAATTTGGTAAAATCCACCCCATCATTTTTGCATGATAGAGTCACAGACAACAGAAAGTTACTGATTTATTCACAACATTATGGAGTAGGAAAAGGTCCTTGTGTACTATTGATAGGCTGGTAGTGGGGAAAAAAGTACTGACTTGATCTTTATCTGTTTCTGTTAGTGAATGAAATCTGATTTTGCTATCTTAAAATTGGATTTATTAAGTTACACAAACTAAGGATTTACATTTACTGCTTTTCCCTCATTACTTAAAGCAACTGATGAGGATTATAATAAATCTTAAGAACTAAAAGACTGTAATAAACTGATAAAAATAGCCATTTATAGATGTATATAAAGGTGTTTATAAAATATCAGCAAAGGTAACATCTTTATTGCCTGAGAATCCAGTCCCATTTCAAAGTAATCATTGATAGATATAAATCTTTTACACAGAGATGGCAGAAATTTAGTGGCCTAACTTTAAATATGAAGAGTACATATTAAACATAAAATTAGGCGTTAATTAACAGGGACCATCAATTGGATTTATTATATTGCTCTTGAAGGAGACAAGAAAATAAAGAGATTAAGTTTAATTGGAGAGATAATCAAATAAAGATGAAATGAAAACCATTCAGTGTTTGAACAGTAGTAGTATTTATCCAAACCAGTACTCTACCAGTGCTATCCAGTAGAAATTTCTGCAATGATGGAATTGTTGTGTATCTGCACAGTAATCTACAGAATCCAGTAGTTATATAAGTCTATCAAGCAGGTCACATGTGGCTAGTGGAACTGAGAAAACAATTTTTTAACTTTAAATTTTTATAGATAGAGAAGACTTGGATGGGAAATTTAGATGGGAAGGGGGAGGGAGGAAAGCATAGGGGAGGGTAAGGGGTAACCTATATGAATAATGTTTATCAAATTGCATATATGAAAATTGTCACAATGAAAAGCATGTCAAAATGAATCACATTATGATACACATTAAAAATTTGTAATAAAAAATTTAAATTTTTACTCACTTTTATTATATGAATTATTCTTATTTTAAATAACCATATGTGGTTAGTGGTTATCACACTGGATGACACAGTTTCTGGCACTTCCTATAGACCTATATTATTCAGTTTCAGAATAATGAGACTAACATATTCTTATATTTCAAACAAAAACACTATCAAAATTGTGTTATTACCCAAAATGAAACCCATACCAATAACATTCAAAAATTATATTCAACAATACAGATTCTCAAAAGGAAAGCAACCTAGGTTATTTATGGTATCTACCTT
>VMDO01016519.1:0-47619 GCA_007922755.1 Pedetes capensis
ATATTGTATGTATAATAAGATAAGACTTAGAGCCAAAATATGGGGATGGTATAGAAGTCTCAGGCAATTAACATTTACTTTTTCTCCTTTTTGTGATGTGCACAGTATTTTTGTGTTTTTAGTTTTCAGTTTGTGTGCGTAATTTTCTGTGAAGTATTTTATCATTCTAAATAAATATTGACTCATGTCAAAAAAAAAAAAAAAAAAAAAAAAAAAAAAAAAAAAAAAAAAAAAAAAAAAAAAAAAAAAAAAAAAAAAAAAAAAAAAAAAAGACTTGTAACATACAATATTGGCAAAAAGGTGGGAAGAAACAATATTTCTTAGATATTCTTGGTAGAAATATAAGTTAAGACATCATTTTTAAGTCATTTTAGGAGTATCTTTTAAAACCTATTTTGAAAGTATTCCTTTTGAGAATTCCATTCATATGTGCACAAAGATATATACTCAAAGATGCTCAATCTAGCATTATTTTTAATGTCAAGGTGTTATAAGCAATATAAATCCCTACTCATATGGGTGATGGAATGTTATTTCTATTACCTCCATCTTGTGAAATACTATGTGACAACTCAAAAGAGTAAAGAAGCCTTTTGAATTATGACAATGTCTTAAAGTCACTGTTAAATGAGAAAAGACTTTACAAGACAGAAGTCTTGTATGCAAGACAATATGGATAGAAGATCATGCGCATACAAAAAATAAAAGAACCATGGTGTTCTACATCTCTGTGTGAAATGCATTTCTCCTAGGGAGCTCATCACACTGTTTATCATACTTAACTCTGGGACTCTGAGAAAGTGAGTAGATAGGAAATGACGAAAAATGGAAGAGTTTTCAGTTTTATTCTGTGTTTGTTTTAAAGCATAAATGAAAGTAAATAACAATAAATAAACCCCCATTCTATCTGATATTAGTGAAGAGACAGGAGTTCAAGTCTTTTTGAGAAGCAGTGTTTCAGTTCTGGCTTGACTAGAATCACTTGAGGAAAGGAGGAAAGTATTGAAGAGACAGAAGAATTGCTCAATAGGATATTGGCAGATGTGTAAGGAGCAGTCCACAGGATGGAGAAAAGGGGTTGGACTATATCTAGCCATTTCTCTCCTGTCTCTCATTTCTATCTAACCAAGTTTATTCTCATAGAGAGCTGCCTCCCAGCAATATCCAGCCCACTGCTGCTCCCAGGAGCAAAGATCCCATGCCTAGAGGTATTGGTACTTTATCAAAATCTACTTAGAAAGAGATATGACTTGGAACAGCGGGAACTTAGCATGTGGGTCTTGAGACCTGTGTTACTTCTTATTTTGCCTTCAGTCCAGTCAGCTCATGAGAGGTGAAGTCTGGAGAGATGGGGGCTGGGGAGGGTCAGCAAGCAGCTAGAAAAAGAGAAGCAGCAGAACATGGCCAGACAGCCACAAAGAGAATTCAGAAAAAGGGAGATCAAGGGATTCTAAGAAGGTACACAAAGCTTGCATCCATTATAATTCCGACCCTACCTCAACCCTGACCAATTAAATCAGAATGTCTGGGCATTTGTATTATTTTAAAGGCTCTCTAGAGTATTCAAATGTTCAGCCAGCACCGAGAACTGCTGCTTTTAAGTACCTAGCAAAATAAACTTCCTGGTACAAATTTCACATCATGGTGCCCCATTTTCCTCCTTTCAACTGAAGAACGGCAAAGCCACTTGGGAGGACATTTTAGGAAGCTCTTGCACCTCAGAGCTTAAGCTATTTCAGGATAAGCTCTGGAAGATGCAAGCGTTTCATGACCTTGATTTTCTGTTAGACAAAAGGCTGCCAAAATTCTTTATGCAAAACAATGAAATTTTCCATTAGATTACATTTAAACAGCAATTTTGCAAAGGGTAAGAAGAAACAGCAGGTTCCTCTGTCAGACAAAATAGGTTTTGTTTGAAAAGTAATAATCAGTTCACTATCTTGGATTTAGAGGGCACTTCCGTTCTCAGAACTAACAATGTCACATTTTATTTTCTCCACATAAATTGTGCTCTAACCATGTGTATCCAGATGAAACCAAAACATGAATAAAATGATTCCTTAAGCATTTCCTAGAAATGTATTTCCTAGCATAAACCTCCAATTTTCATGTTTTATACTTCATCTATTGCATACTGCTATGGAAAAAGAGAAACTGCTCAGAAAAGAAGTTAATACTGCAGTCAAATGAGCTTTCCTTGTGGCCTAATATTATTTGAATGCCTTGCTCCTCAGTCCATTTCCCCACTCACTGATTTCCTTAGTCAGATATCAGATGGGAGTAAAAATGATCACAAGTGATGGCGAGTCTGGAGTCTACCAGGAATAAGATAAATAAGCAGGACTCTGATAGCATGAATTGTTGGGTCTATCATTTCTCCTATCTGGTCATGGTTTTCTCCATCTGTAAATGAAGGGCTAGGACTTGATAATGTTTCTAGTCCTTCCAACTCAGAAGTTTTACATTTCCAAATTCTTGGACAATTTCCCATATGCCTCTGTCAACAACCACTCTTGTGAATTCTGCCTACAAAGGTTCAAAAGACTTTCTAACTCAAGAAAAAATAATCTCAAAATAAAATGATCAAAATGCCTACCTGAGTTGGGTAGTCCCAGTGACTTGGAGGCTAAGGCAGGAGGATCATAGGTTTAAGGCAAAGGGCAGCCTGTGCAACTTGATGAGTCCTTGTCTAAAAATAATTTTTTAGAAAAAGGCTGGAGGTGAAAGCACAGTGGTAGAGCACTTGCCTAGCACAGGTCCTGGGTTCAATCTGCAATATTTCAAAATAAAATAAAATAATGATAATGCCTACTTGAAACAGGCTCACACGCACTGGGTGCAGAATATACTGCAAAAAGATGGGGAAAGATGTGAAGCCCTCCTCTGGGAACTCGTAATTCATACTCTGTTTTCAGCAGAGAAAGGGAAAACTGATAACAACAACAGAACACAGATGTTGAGAAAGCATATGCCAAGTACAGTTTTAAGAGTACATATTATGGTTTAGGGGGTTTTAGGAGATTGTGTTTATGGATGATGATCATGAACTAGACATGGATGAATAAAAAATGCTGTAATAATGAAGACCCAGTTCTTTACATGTAAAGCATCTGTGTGAGTCTGGGTCTGTAGGTGTCAGTCAAAGGGCTTGTTGATATCTGCGACTCACAGTCATAGAGCACTAGAATGTACGCGTGAGAACCACATAGGCACTTTTCACATTCTCATAGCATCTTCTGTTTCTCCTTTTTTAGTAATTTAAAAAATTACTTGTAAAATTATTTAACTTGTATCATTTCCAGTATATTACATGGATATACATGGATATATATTACATGGATATCATACGGATAGAAGCAGAAGGTTTTATTTACCTCTTATTTCTCTAGAAATAGCACAGTGCCTAATACCTAATGCATACCTATAAATGTTTGTCAGATGGTTGGGTAAATGAATCAATGAACAAATAATACCTACTTTCGGAAGAAGATTTGCGGTGACTCACTATAAAGTGTATGCTGACCTTTTAAGGGAGGACATTGGCTCAAGAACCGTGTCGTGGTGAAGGGGATATAATTGGACTAGAACCCTCGCCTAAAGTTACTTATGACTACACAGAATTTTAACTCTAGGGTTTCTGGCATCTAAAACATAAAAAAGGAAACTCCATTATGGGTATAGCAGCATACTGTTCTCTGCCCAAATAGAATAACTATAAGTACACCAAAGAATAGTAGCCATTCTAATGGAAGCGTCTTCATCTGCTTCACCTGACCTCAGAGCACAGCAGTTCCAAGGGTCTCTGACAGGAAGCCAGGCTGGACATATGTTCTTCCCAGGTGAGTTGTGTTTGGTGAACATGCCTTCAACTGGGTAGGGTTCTGTTGAACAGAAATCATTCTGACCCCCACACAGCTTTTAAGTCAGCAATATCCTCAAGGACATTGAAATACAATCCCTAATTCTGGTGCTGGGGTTTAGCTCAGTTGGTGGAGTACTCCTCTGCACTCTCTGAGGCCCTGAGTTCGATCTCCAGTGCTGCAAAAGTGGGAGGACATGGCAACCCACTCCCAAGGCAATCCCGGAAACAAACAGCCACTGAAAACCCTATATATAACAGAAAAGCAGTGACATAGTGCTAGGCATGGCACAGTGTTATAGTGTTTCATTCTGCTATACATGGTGTCACTATGAGCAAACTTGACTCAATGGCACCTAACAACAAAACAATTGCTCTGATACAGATAACAAGAGAGACCATTTTAAGGCTTTTATTCAAGGGTGGGGGAATATTCATTTCTCAGTACATCACTGAAAAATCACATGTCCCTTTCCAAATATTTCACAGACTACAATAATTCCAAAGATGTGGATACCCAAGTATATTTAACAGCCTTGTCTATAACTAGTGACACTCTATGGCTCAGGAGTTTCAATTTCAAGATTGTCATTCAGGGTGGCTGAAACTTCCACAGGTGTAAATGGAACCTGGCTTTGGTGAAATGATTTAGATAGGTTGGGTAGATCCACAAACATGAAAAGCAACATGTCTGTGTTTTAGCACAGTGACTGATGGCACATAGGAAAAGCTCATTGTTGCTGCGTGTGTAATTTTATTTAACTCAGAAGCTTTGGGCCATGGAGATTATTTCCCTTTTACACATAAAGAAACCAAGACACATACAGATTAAGTAAGTTGCCCAGGTTTACAGACCAATAAAGTGGCACATTAGGTTCTTAAGCCCAACGAGTTTAGACTACAAACTCTGCTCCCTTTTCACTACAATATTACAGCCTCCAAGAAATACAAAGTCTATTGCTTTTTAAATCCCAGAGGACCAGGCATGATTAACTCGGAAGACTGAAAATGCTGCCCTTGACTTTGAGGCATTGGTAACCCTCTAACAAATCACTCAATTAATTCTCAAGCAGAGTCAGTAGCACTAAAGACCATGGAAGTTTCTGGATATGCATGCTGTACCTCTACTCCAAAGGCTCTACAGATGTGCATCAGTAAGGATAATTTTTGTCTGAAAAAACAAAACTTCCAACTAAAAGGATCTTTGGAAAAAGAAGAGTTTGAATTATCTCACATAAAAAGATGTCCAGTGGCAGTAACTTCAGGTTGAGGGTTTGAGTTAACTCAGCATCTTAGCAATATCATCATGGTAGACACCTTGTGTCATTCAACCCTGCCATCTCTACTGCGATCAGATAGTTCCTTGAATTAATAATAACAACATTTGTTAAATGCCTATGTTCCAAACAGTTCTAAGTGTTTTACAAGCATTAAGTTAGTCCTCTCAACATTACTATGACATGATATTATTATATGGAGGTATTCAAGATGACTCAGTGTCACAAGACAGCTGCAACAGTGCCAGCTGTCAAATACAGACCAAAGGATAACTAGCCACTAAGAAAAGAGGTGTTGACTCCCATGCATCTCTTCTTCTCAGAAGCCACTGAGCAGACTTTCTCTAAGGTTCCACACTCAAACTAATCACTATCAAGAGGAATGGAAATTATCACAATTACTTTAAGCAAATCACAACCTGCAGATGTTCCCCAAGAGCAGAGTCCCATCCTTCTCTATGCACGTGGTGCCAAAGGGGAGGCATCCAAATAAATCTGCACTCTGACAAAAAGTCTACTATGTCATCACTCAACTTCATCCTCCACAGGAAGTGGAACATCCCTGGGCAAGGCCAAGTTTCATGGCTTCTCAAAAAAGGCAGGTGGTTAGTCTGGAGACCTAAAGGGCTTGCTCCTTTCATTGGTAGGTACTAGAAGAGTGTCTTGACTGGGCACTTCGAGAAGCACTGGGGAAAGCTGGGACCTGGGCTGGAGCAAATAAACAAAAGAAGCATTGGCTCTTGCAGGAGACAAAGTCAAGGTCTGAGTTTCAGAAGAACAGCAAGTGCTACTTAAAGCAATGCCATTTAGAGTTTACAGACACGGAGAAAGAAGCCCCAGTGTGATTGTAAAGAGCACTGCGGGGCAGGAAACATTCCTGGTGGGCTACATCATGCTGGGTTAGGTGGAATTTACAGCATATCCACTACCACCTTGCCTCCTACCACAGCAGAACTCCTTTGAGCTTCACCAAGGTGCATGTGAGGGATTATTTTTGGCGGGGGGTAGCAGCTAAAAATGTGTGTCTTCAGATGTGGAGTTTGGGTTTATATGCGTGTACATGTGTGCAAACATTTGCCCATACTACAACTGCCTTATTGATAGGGGCTAAGTTGTATCCCTTCTACCCAATTTGTATGTTTATCCTAACTCCCAGCACCTCAGAACTGTCACTGTGTTTGGAGATAGGGCCTTTGAAAGAGAGATTTAGGTAAATCGAGGTCATATGAGCAGGCCTTAACCCAGGACTGGTGGTGTACTTACAAGAAGAGAATAGGACACAGACAAATTGGGTGGGGAGAGACCAGCTGAAGGAGGAGAAAATGGCCGTCTACAAACCAAGGAGTGAGACCTCGGAATGATGACATCGTAGTTTCAGACTTCAAGCCTCCACAGCTCTGCCAACATAAGCGTCTGTTGTTTTAGCCATTCGGTTTGTGGTATTGGTTATGGCCGACCCCCCAAACTACAGGCTGAGCATCCCTAATCTAAAAACCTGAAATCCAAAACCTTTTGAGTGAAGATATTATGCTGTAAGTGGACACTTCCACACCCAACCTGATGTGACCAGCGGGAGTCATGTCATTTGCGTGAAAATGAGTTGAACTGGAGATTACCATGTTAAGCAAAATAAGCCAGACTCGGACAAAAAGACCAGTATTCCATGTTTTCTTTCATATGTGGAGGCTGAGAGAGAGAGTAAGAGAGAGAGACAGACAGACATGAAAATAGAAGACGGACCTTTGGGGAATAGGAGGGAGATCTGTGGAGAGGGAGGGGGTAAGCATGGGTGACAGGGAGGTTTAAGTACAAAGTACCTCATAGAAATGTATGAAACTCACTAATTTTTAAAGTTAATATACACTAATAAAATACACAAGATTATCAAGATATCGTATAAAATGACCTTTGTTGTTGTTGTTGTCAGGTGCCATCAAGTCGGTATCCAACTCATAGCGACCCTCATAGGGTTTTCAATGGCTGACTGTTTCGGGATTGCTTTGGGAATGGATTGCCAGGCCCTTCTCCCATTTTTGCAGTGCTGGGAATTGAACTCGTGACCTCAGAGACCGCAGCACAGTGCTCTACTAACTGAGCTAAATCCCAGCCCCTAAAATGACCTTTAGGCTATGTATATTAAAATGTATAGGAAACATACAAATTTCATATTTAGACTTGGGCCTCATTCCCAAGATATCTCAATATGTATATGAAAATATTCCAAAATCTGAAAACATCTGAAATCCGAAACACTTCTTGTCCCAAGTATTTCAGATAAGGGACACAACCTGCAGTGACACATTTACCAATATACACAGGTTAAAACTATACGTGAAATGCTTCATATTCACTTTACAAATGGCTGGCTCTTTCTTAATTTCTCTTTCCTGAATGTGCTGCAGAATGAAAGATAATGTGATTTTAAAGTAGTCTGCTGACCAGTTTAGCTACACTTACTCAACCAGATCAACTCTGAGGCCAGTTAGTCAGGTTATGCAAAAATCAATCAATCAATCAATCAATCAATCAATCATGTGAATAGCCCTACAATGAAACCCAAGCTGCTGCTTTCTTTCTGTGTTCTGGCTGATGGATCTGGAATAGTATTTTTTGTCATCAGTGTGGATACAGGATTTACCTCTTCTTTTTCCCCTGACAATAGAAGGCTTCACGGAGAGGAGGGCAAAGGCAGAGGTTGAAGTAATCTGCACTAATCATCTGTGAAGAATACCTTAATACTCACTTTTACCCTTTTTATTCCCCTTTGAATTCTTAGAATTGGCAATTCTGGAAGTCATTGCTCTCCTCCTTTCCCCAACAACTTTCACCCTGAAAATTTATCCCCTCTGGCTGTCCCTAAGAAAGCCAAATCTCTAATCTCTCTCTCCTCTCTTTAGTGGAAACCCTCTTTTTCATCCTTTCACAACCTGAAGGCCACGTAGTAACACAAAGGGCCCAGAACCCTAAAGTGAATTTATCAGAGCATTTTTCTCAACAAAAGATGTTACACCCATCTACAATCCCTGTATTGAGAGAATAAAATTATTTTCCTACTTTGCAAAAGAAAGACAATTAAAAAAAGCAAATGAAAGAAAAAGTAGTTTAATGCAAGAATCTTAGATCCTCCAATTTCCTTTTGTTAGAGAAGAGAGGCCAGTGTTTTGTGCCTAAACAAGCAGACAAGCTCACCAGCCTAAAACCAAGCTGTGAAAAATCACACAGCTGGGTCCCAGTGAGGGCCCGCTAATCCCATTTGCAGAGAGAGAGTGAGGGAAACATTTCTGTTTTCCCTCTGAATTAACATTTACTTGCACTAAATACACACTCAGAAAGAGTGAAATTATATTTAGGAATGTTTTAGCTCTGGCTTCTCAGCAGGGGCGAGTGCCTCAATTTCCTGCAAATCATTGTCAAGTGTCTAGACGGAGAAGTGGAAGCAAAGATAAGAGATCCTGAATTTCAGCAGAGGGGCCATCAGGCTAAAACTAACCCAGCTGTTCTTTCTCACTTGGCAACAAGTGATAACCCTCCTGTAGCCACATATCTCACGTACATGTTGCTTTTGACTTCTGATAAGAAAGAGGAAAATGGGAAACAATGATGAGCGTGGGTGATAAACACCCTGGCTGTGCAACTGCCTAGATCTTTTTAGGTTAACTGAGCCCCAGAGGAACTCCAGCCTCTACAGGCCTATCTAGGATCCGGAGAGGTTTATAGGCATTCGAAGCTACGATTGAGATGAGTTCATGAGTTTACTACAATTAAAGTGTTCATGGTTATTTAGCACCTTAATTTTAAATAGGCTGTACCTCCACCCACCACACATTGTAGGAGTTCCTAAAGTCTCTCAACACCCTTTCTTAAAGAGGATTTCACAATCTCTTCATCTTTCAGAACTGGACAGGACCTCAGAGGTCAGCAGCAGCCCATGTGCACCACACTGGATTCACTATGCAAACAGTTAACATCAGTGACCAAGTTTCTTCCCTTGCAAGAATTCAGAGATGACACAAGGACCTAGGCTCTCACTGTACAACAAGACTTGGACATGTCACTCACTGGTTGATTCTTCATCTACTCAGATATATATCATACCCTTCTTTAACCTTTATTTAGTAGGATGTGAATTAAATGGGTGGGTTCTGAAATCAAGTTGCCTAGTTTGAACTGATTCTTACTCACTAGCTGTGTAAAATTGAGCAAGGTATTGACTGGTAATTAATATCTTGTGCCTCCTATTCCCTATCTATAAAATGGGGATGATCATACCACAGAGACACCTGCATCTCCATATTCAATGCAGCACTTCTCACAATTGCAAGGATATGGAACCAACCAAGGTGTCATCAACAGAAGAATGTATAAAAAAATACATGGAACATATACACAATGGAATACTATTCAGCAATAAAAGAATGAAGTGATGTCATTTGCAGGAAAATGGGTGGAACTGGAAAACATGAGTTTAAGCGCATGAACACAAGCTCAAAAAGCGAAATACCATATGTTCTCACTCATATATGGGAGCTGAATCTTAAAGGAAGAAAAAATTGTATACATAAATTGATATATAAAAATGCACAATTAAACTTAGTGATGAAGGGACAATATAAAGAATAGAAAGAAGGAGGGAGGGAACTAGCAGAGGGAAGCAAAGATTGTGGAAGGGAGGATGGGGAGGAGAGTCAATGTAGAGGGACAAAGGGGGAGAGGATAATCTCAATGTAAACAATGAAAGTTCATGAGTACATTAGAAAAACAGGAACATAACCCAAATACAAATATGAGTTTTACTACATATTAGCCATAGTCTCCATAAACCTTGTGGGTTGATAAAAGTATTGCTAGAATTGATGTAATGGATGAATAACGGAAAAAGCCAATGCTGTATTACTCTGTACCCCATCATCATTTACTAATAAAGGCAGATAAAAAAGGAAGTAATAAGGCTAACATATATGAAAATAAACAATGTTTATATGAATAACACCAACATAACTCATAGAATGCTTTGACTCATCTGTAGTTCTCACCGGCATTTAAAATGTTAAAAAGTATCCTATAAATAAAAAATGTAAATAAATATTAATAAATAAATAAAATGTAATATTAATAAAAATTACAAGCTGTTTTATGAGAAACAAAAAATAGGGATGATGACAAGACCTACCTCTTAGAATTGCTGTAAGGGTTAGGGAGTATAGATACAATACAGTGTCCTGTGCCAGATACTTTTATGTTGTTATATAGTAGTCTTTGGCTAGTCAGAAGATGAAAACATAGATGAAAAGACCTCTATGGATCAAGAAGAGAAACCCACCAACTTCTTAAGCATTGAGGATCAGTAAGCATAGAGTTACATGGTTCCTACCACTTGTCTAGACATAATTATAATGAGCTTCAACAATAACTTGTAAGCCAGTGCTAACTTAGGCTAAAAAAACAAATAGCTTGGCTCGAAGGACTATAGGAGTTCAAAGAAGAGAGAGATCACTATGGACCAACAGGACCAAACAAGATTTCATGAAGGAGACATGACTTGTTCTGGGCCATGTTGGACAAGGATATAGACTAATGCATGGAGAACCAGGGGGATCAGCACCAAAAGCGGAGAGTAGGGGACTATTGTGACATATACTATGCTGAATGTCTGGACTAATTTTTGTGTTCAGTCCAGGAAGCTGGCTTGCACCACCCTTATTCTCTGCCCTACAGCTTAAAAGTGGACTTCTATGCAAGTTGCAGGTTGCCTCTAGGCTCATCTTCTCCAGGAAATCCTACACCCCATCAAGTTTACCTTCTTTCAACCCTCCTGCTCTTGTGTCTTTACCCTACTCCTTCAGTTTCTCCCCACAAGCCCAATGCTTCATTGTAAAACCAAGCTCCTTAACCCCATAAGCAATGCTTTTTAGAACATGTAGCTAATGTGCCTTCAGTTGCACTTCCCAGTGCATCTTTCCTCTCCAGCTCCTTACAGTTCTTTAGCCCCTCTTTCCCGCTTCAAGTCCAAACTCCAAAATGAAATTACCTCTGTCATTTACCCAACAACCATCTAATTCATTATCTCTGTGAACTATTTATTGGTGAACTTTCTGGTTCTTTGCCAATTTTCTAATTCTTTTAAAAATTTTTATTATTTTTTTAGCTAACATTCCAGTCTCTTCGCTCACTTCCCTAGTTCGTTGTGTTTTTGGAGCTCACAGAACATGCATGTTTTACTCCCTAGGCACATAAATGTGTAGTATTCCTTCAGGTAGAATTGGATATTATTATTCCATGTGGAGGGAGGTAAATTTACACGTGTGTGCAGGTGTGTGCGTGTGTGTTTTCTTTTTGAGATCTTGGTTTTCAGCCTCAATTGTTGCTCAAGATTGGGGTTTGTATCTGATTCTTCTTGCAAGCACAATAGCTGATTAATTACTAGGGATGATGGAAACCAGGAATATAAATTTACAAGACCAATTTAAACTACCTATATGACAACATGTATAATAAAAAGTTAGATTTCAAGGTTGATACAGGTTGTGGATAAAATTCCCTGGAAAATAAACTTGATACTCTGAAAGTCTGCTGTTGCTGTTACTACTGTTGTGTTAAGAGTCTTAGATTTGCATTCAGGAAGTTACTGTTCTTGGCATCAATGTCCCTAGGAGATGGAAGACAAGGAGTGAGGGATGAGACTTTGGGCAAATAAGAAAGAAATTCAACTGTGAGCTGTGAGTCTGCAGCTAATTTCATGGGGCGTTCTGGAACTAAGGCAGCATTTACATTGTCTCAATTGAACCAAAGGTCTTTGTATGTCCACTTGGACCACTCTTTGAATATGAGATACCTGGAGAAAGGGAACAACTTTGGGCGAGACAATTACTTCTGGCATTTCCTAGGAAGGGATACAGTGAGGAGCTGTCAGGAGCCTACAGCTCATCAGCCTACAGGGGAATGAGATCCTGGGTCCTAAAGCAGAGTCTGGTGATACGCCACAGTATCCACTACATTTTTGTAGCATGGCAACAAGCTGTTGGCTTTCTTATCTTCACTGCTGTGCTTGATGTTCTGCTTTATCTGGGATCATTCTGCTGTTCGCTGATTAAGTCCTACGTGCTTGATCTGACTTTAAGAATATCCATTTGTAGATCAAAAGGCTAGTCTTCCATTAATTTTTTCAGTTTCTTGTTCCATTTATTAAAAACAAACAATCAAAATCTGTTTATTCATTGGACAAGCAACTGGTCATTGTGCAAATCATTAGGACTTGCTCCAGTACCATAAATAGCTGACCTATCAAGTGATTTCTACAATCTCATATGCCCCTCCCCCAGAATATTCAGGCTTCATGGTATCCACTTGAGGAAAAACTGGAAGGATAACCTTGAGATTTCAGCACTTTCCAGAAGCACCATCTGACCAAACACCTGAAAATGTCAAGAAGCCAACAACATGCCATTGTTGTAGTTGTTAGGTGCATTGAGTTGAGTCAGAGTCATAGTAACCCTCATAGGGTTTTCAATGGCTGATTATTTTTCAGGATTGCTTTGGCTGTGGATTGTCACATCCTTCTCCCATTTTTTTTGTAGTGTTGGGGATCAAATCCAGGTCCTTGGAGAATTCAAGCCCACTCTACCAGCTGAGCTCACCCCCAGACCAACAATAGATGAGAGCTAACTTCAGGTGGAAAGGAACAATGACCTAGAAAAGGGTAATGAGGAGTCTTCATGTACTAATCTGTGGATTCATGGTCACCTTAAGAAGGGCTGCTGCTGCCCTTTGGGTGGTCCTCCCTTCCAATTCATCACCTGTGTACCTCTCATCTTTAGGAGTTCTTTCATTGTTGTTGATGATGATGATTTGAGAAATTTAACAAATATAGGAAAGAACCAAGAATAATAAAACCAAGAGTTAGATGTCCCCTTCACAGAATTCACTATTGTTAAATTTTTTATCATATGTTCTTTTTAAATAAAAAGTATTGCAGTAAAATTCAAATCTCTGCTTTTTGTACTTTCCATAGGCAAAGAGAACCATGATTTTCATGCGCATTTCTGAGGTCATTTTTAATATTTTAATTACATGTTTGGATTATAGAGACTATATAAGGTGTATCTCAAAAAACAAGGAGAAAGAATTTTGAATATTTTCACCACAGAGTAATAATAAATATTTGCGGAGATAGAGCTCTTTAATTACGTAACATAAACATATATTAAAATATCCATGATACAACATTAATATGTGCATTTTCTATGTTTTTATGTATCAACTAAAAATAAGTTCAATTTAAAAATAAATAAGTAAATAAAAGCATATGTTGGTATCAATGAAAATTATAAAATATTTTTGTATGCGTTTTTAAGTTTAAATATGCGATATCATACTATAATTTGATTTTTCATTAGCTTCTTTTCAGAATTTTTCATGTGCTAGATGTTGGTTCAGTTCATTTTTAACTGCTTATGAACGTCTGTTAAAGAACCATGTTGTATTTTATTTATTCATTTTCCCATTGGTGGACATTTAAGTGACTTTCAAGTTTCACCTTTTTATGCATTTTCCCCCGACTTCCTTGACAGCTGTACATGAATGAAATGTCTTTCAGTTTTTTAAGTTTCTTGCTGAGATTGACCAGACCTCCCGAGAAGAATTTTTGCCCTTTGTTCTTTGCCCCTCTGCCATGGCTGTGACAAGCACCAGGGAGTTATTCCCACAATTCCCATTGTTTTCTGAATCTGCTTTGTCAACACATTTAATTCTTAGGCAGACCTAAGAAACAATCTATAGAAGTGACAAATGTGGAAAAAAGGAATATATTTCACTGGGTCTCAAAGTAAAAGTAAAGTGACTTCTAGGAATTTGTCCCAAGAAAATAATTTCAAGAAAGAAAATTATGTACACGGAGATTTTTTTAAAAAGGAACAATGGGGAATAAACAAAATGGCCAACTAGAAGAAGTCCTTATACAAATCATGGTGCATCAACTCAGAAGGATATTATTCCTTCTTCTACATGATGATTCTGAGTGCTACGAATTAGATGGAATCATACGAAATTGATCTTTCTAGCTCAAAATAGTTAAACTCCACAATTTTTATATCATTCACTTTAAGAGTAACAGAGGGAAATGCATAGTAGTATAATACTAGATGAAAACTGCAGAAAGCAAAATTACATATATAGTATGTAAAATATCTGTGTGCTTGGCCAAGAACTTTAAGGGAGAACAACAAAATTAAAAGTAGCTATATGGAAGAAGGAGAACGAGAGAAGACCAAAACTTATTAACTTATATCCCCAGCACCTTATACAATACACATTATTTCTTTAATCTCTCCCTCCCACAAAAAGAGAGGAAGCTTTTGTTATACTCACATACAGAAGACAAAGCTGTGGTACGAAGATGGGCGCAGTGGTTCTCTCCTTATCTACTGCTCCACTTCCCACAGTTCCAGTAACTTGTGGTCAACTCTGACCCAAAAATACTAGAAGAAAAATTTGTGAAATAAACAATTATTTTAAAATAACATTAGCTGTATTGTTATAATTGTTCTTTTATTATTAGCTATTGTTGTTAATGTCTGCAGCCGTAGCCCTGTGGCATCCGATCCCATCAGATCTCAGAAGCGAAGCAGGGTTGGGCCTGGTTAGTACTTGGATGGGAGACCGCCTGGGAACACCAGGTGCTGTAGGCTTGGGAGAAGGACCTGGCAGCCCACTCCCAAAAACCAATCCACCACTGAAAACCCTATGAACAGCAGAGAAGCACTGACAATAGTGTTTTGCCTATTGTATGCAGGGTCGCTATGAGTCAGATACTGACTCGATGGCACCTAACAACATTGTTGTTAATTTTTCTATGCTTAATTTATGAATTAAACTTTATCTCAGGCATGCATGTATAGGAAAAAAGACATAGTATACATAACATTTGGTACTATCTGTGATTTCAGACATCCAGTGAGGTCTTGGAACATCCCCCACCCCTTGGGGGAACTACGGAAAACAGCTCAATGTTGTAAGCCAAGTATCCAAGCTAGAATTTGCATCCAGTCCTCTTGGATTTCTGAGCCTTACTCATGTTCCCATCTACAGTAATAAAAAACCATCTTTCCTTTATAGTTTTCACAATAGTATTAGTGTAATAAACAGAAATTTAAAATAAAACTTCCCAAAGGAGGAGGAGGTAAGGAGAAAGGGCAGTGAGGCTTCTTTCCCTGTTCCTTTGAGGTCCAGAGTGACAGCGACACCTATTACGATGTCTCTTTGATTTTCCAGCCTTGCCCTTAGGGTTCCTGGTATAGAACTGAAGGCTGCTGGGAAGAGGGTGGTAGGCAACAGGCAGAGCCTATTGAATTGGGAATGGGATAAACCTTGTACTGCCTAAGGCCACTTGATCAAAGCTCTTGAACAAAGATTTCTCAGCGATTATGTGAGGCTATCGAGAGCAAACTGATAGAAACCCTGATGCCATGTGTAGGTGTGTGGATGTTCTCAGGGAGAATCTTATGCATTCCAGCCTGAATCAATGCACAGAGAAGGAGCACTGTGCTAGGAGTCAGGACTTCTCAGTTCCTAAGCAGATGTGTGTGACTTGGATGAATCCTAGAAGTTCTGTTTTCTCAATATGAAAGTTTGCCTCTCCCAGGTTTGCATTTCTCTGGTTCTTTTTCCTGCCAAGAAGGGACAGTTTTATAGTCTTAGTAAGTGGAGAAATCATATATCAGACATCTTGATGTTGAAGGAAATGTTTATTCCTCTTATCTTCACTCTTTCAGCAAAGAGGGGACTTCCATCCACACTTTGCTCTTCACCCACTAATATAATCACTACCTCCCTCCCAGAGAATTCTCAAAAAGGCCTTGTCCTGGGTCTAGTAAGTGGGGATACTCTGCCATGACAGTGGAAAATGGGCTCTGGACACTCTCACCTTATCCTACCTGCCCAGCAACTGGCCCAAGCTGCTCCACACTCCACTCCTGCAGTCAGGCAGAAGGCATGCCGAAGCAGAGGTGGATCTGCCTCCAAGGAAGATCTACAGGGTCAGCCTCCTTTTAGGCTTCTGACCCTCAGGTGACTGAGTAATGTAAGTTGAAGCCTTCCACATACCTGGCTGGTCCCAGAGAGACCATCAAGAGGTTTAGACCTGGGGCATGGCAAAGAGGAAGAGATGGGAAAGCCCCCACGACTTCAAGGTCAATCTATATACTCTAGTGTGGATGACCAGAAGCCCTAAATTTGGGGGTTGATAAAGCTGATCTTGGAATTTGATAAGAACCCACAAGAGAAAATGGATGGATAATTGACACCCTCCAAACCTCAAATATAAAACCAAATGATGGAAGAAATGTAGCCAATAATCAGGTATAACCTCTATATCAAATTGTGCCCAGGAGAGTGAGAGACTGGAGGCTTCAGAGGAGAGAAGGCAGAAAAGTGGATGACAGAATTGAAATTACATTTCCTCAACTGAGGTTTTCAAGGAGAGATGTTAAAATACGAGCAATGATCTCTGAACTCCAGGATCTAAGGGGAAAACGGAGATGTGGTCAGTAAGCCAAAGCCCATTTAGGGATGTGTCCTAGCTTCCTGGGCACCATCACACATGGAAACAGCATAAGGCATGCAACTGTCTCTGGGGCTGCATGGGGAGGCAGCTGCGTAGGATGGACAGGTGGACTGAACTCCAGTGCCACCATTGACATCTCTGTGACACATGAATGTAGACAGAGCTAAACCATTCCTACCTCAGTTTTCCAATGCAAAACAGAGATCACAACAGTAAATCTACGGGATGGCTGGGAGTATTTAATTGGTAATCCAGGCGAAGTATAGACATGCCACCACAAACATCAGGCTGATACACGAAGATCATAAGTTTTGAGAGGGCAGGGGCCATTGCTGTGTTTGCCTTTCAGTGGGTCCCACGTGTTTAACCTAGTACCTCAGAAAATGTTTGTTTTTATTGACATTGTGGTATTGAAGCAACAACATTGGCACCTTCTTCATCCCTGCCGCTCAACCACCTTCCCTGCTGTTTGAAAACAGATACTGCATATTCTGGAATCTAAGCCACAACCTTTCAATAGATTTAGAGGGCTACAAAATCAGATGCCTCTCTCATGGGAATCCAATCAGCGTGTGATTTGAATCTGCATCTGATTGTGCACCCATTTAAAACTGTTGAACAGGTGTGGATTAGATTATAAAATACAGGGTGAATACATGAACAAGGGAGACAGGAAGAGAATTGTTGCTTTTGAATTATAGTGCTGGAGATATCTATTGAATATACCATGGACTGCCAAAAGAACCAACAAATCTGTCCTAGAAAAAGTGCAACCAGTGTACTCCTTGGAAGCAAGAATGGCCAGACTGTGTCTTACATATTTTGGACATGTAGTCAGGAGAGACCAATCCCTGGAGAAAGACATCATGTTTGGGAGAGTGGCGGGTCAACAAGAAAAGGAAAACCCTTCACCAGATAGATTGACATGTGTCTACAACAATGGGCTTAAACATAAATAAGATCGTGTGCCTGGCACAGAATCAGGAAGTGTTTTGATGTGCTGCACATAGGGTTGTTATGAGTCAGATTTGACTCGAAGGCACCTAACAACAACAACAACATGGCCATGGGTAACCTTGCTTCCTTTTCATCTAAATATTCTGTTTTCCCATGGTGTTCCAGGAACTATCACAGGGTGGGCAGATGGGTACCAACCTAAACCAACCAAGCTGGAGTCTTGGTCTGGTCCTTCCCTAAGATGGGGCCAGAAAGGCAGCACGTTACACACTTGCCCTGATTTGGTTGATGTGGTTTGAACTGATCGATTTGATTTCATTTGATTGGTTTTCAAATTCTTATCTCTACCCCATATTGCCCCAAAATTCAAGGGAGAGAGAACTGGATGCCAGGAGTTTCTCTCTCAAGTCAGAATGAATTGGGAGTGGCTGGGGAGAAAGGACCTCTGTTAGAGTAAGGATGAAAGGAAGAGACTCTTTTTCCAATTTAAATAACTTACTTTTTGAGAATAAAATGTACCATTTTCTTATATCCATACCGAACAGTTGGCAATGAGGGTTTGGGTCTTAGAATCTTGCCAGTGAAAGGGAAAATTCGGTTCCATTCGTGGTAGACCAGAGCTTGTAGCCTAATGCAGTTCCCAGTTACTATCTAGGACCTGGATTCTAGATAAACAGCTTTTTCCATGAACCATTGTGTAAACCCTGAGTTGCCATGGTAATGCAGCATCTTTGGTGGCCAGCCCCCAGGTGACCATCTGCAGGCTGGCGTAGTATCAGGAGCATCTTTGATAGTTAACAGATGTGCAGTCAACTTTAAACATTGAGGTTGTCTGTCTAGACAGCTAGTCAAACCTCTTCACATCTCTCAAGAGCTATGCTCTGACTCTCCCTCCCACCAGCTGTGGAGATGACTGACATTTTGGAATCTGTAGAGACATGTCACTTTCTAACAAGGAGCCTTCAAGTGAGAGAAGGGGGAGAACTGAATGGTGACCACACGCCATCCCCCCAGGTAGGGCCCACAAGTGAAAGAACTTGTTCAAGGCCCCAGAGTCTGACAAAAGGAGAGCTTGAGTCTATGTCTTTGGACTCCAAGGCCAATGGTATTTCCACTATTTGGCCTGAATATGGAGAAATATTTTGCTATTTTCCAACTGGTTTTACACATATGAAAATAAATTCTGTATTAGTTTGCTAGGGTTGTTACACCAAACTACTATAAACTCAGTGGTTTAAACAGCAGGAACGGATTTTCTCAGTTTTGGAATCAGAAGTTTGAGTTCAAGTTGTTTGCAGGGTTGGTTCCTTTGGAAGGCTGTAAGAAGAAGATCTGGTCTAGGTCTCTCTCTGTGGCTTGTAGGTAGCTGTCTTTTCTTTTGTGTGTCTTAGCATTTTATTCCTTCTATGTGTGTCTATCACTGTATCCAAATTTCCCAATTTTATAAGGACATTAGTTATATTGGCCTGCAGCCGTACCATTGTGGTGTCCGATCCTGTCAGATCTCAGAAGTTAAGCAGGGTCAGACCTGATGGATGGGAGACCACCTGGGAACACCAGATACTGTAGGCTTGGGAGAAGGACCTGGAAATCCACTCCTAAAAATCAATTAGCCATTGAAAACCCTATGAATAGCAGAGAAGCATTTACAGTTCTGTTTTGCCTGTTGTATGTAGGATGGCTATGAGTCAGACACCGACTCCATGGCACCTAACAACAATAACAAGTTATATTGAGATCATATTGAGTTATATCAGAGATCACGCTAATGGTTTTATTTTAACTTGTTTGCCTCAGTAAATACTCATATCTCAAAATAAGATCACAATTGGAGGGGTTAGGATTTCCACATTTGTATTTTTTCAAGGAGAGGAGCATAATTCAACCCACAACAAATTCTAATTCAAGGTTTCCAAAATTTCAACTATTTTTGTATCATCATTGCTCCTTTTCTATATTCACATTGTTATTGTAGATTCAAGCTGTAGAGTTGGGTCTAACTCATAGCGACCCTATATACAACAGACAAAATACTCCCCAACGCTGTGCCATGCCCAGCACTATGTCAGTACTTCTCTGCTATTCATAGGGTTTTCAATGGCTGACTGTTTCCATGGGCTGCTGGACCATCACACAATTACCCCTTAGTATGTATATACAAAACAACTTGTTTTACTGAAATAGACCTATTTTAAAAAGCAACTATCTTTTGTATGAATAGAAGACCAACTTTTCCCAATATACATTGTAGTGATCACTGAAATTGAGAAGTCCTCATAGCACCTAACATTATCTCATGTGCTACCACCATATGGAACACTACCTTTTGGGAAATACAAATTCAGGTCATTTGTAAGTACGCAGGTTTGTACATATTCCATGGAAGGTGGGTCTTATGGGTATTTACGGAATAAGGCAAATTCCATTTAGGAAGTCGTATCTCCCACAGCTGAAAGTGCTCCAGACAGACTCTGCCTCTGCCCAACTGCATACAAACAGCCCACCTAATTTTCTGTATGGCAAGGTCACTAGATGATTCTAAAAATGAGAAAGCAGGATAGTAGGGGGGGTCCATGTCTCACCCCTCCATTGTCTAGGAATTTGTTCTTCTGCTTGGAGTGACACACAGAATTGTGGAATAGGTTGGAAGACACAAATTAAGATGGGATCAGGTACATTGAACCCTACATTTCATTGGCTAAGTGGTTATTGAATGAGTAATTGAGCCCTCTGCTGCGACAGGGTTGAGTGGGTAGGACTGGGTAGACCTCATCCCACAGCCTTCCCAGCTCATTTCCTGGATATCAGGCTGATAGACAAACAGACCAGGATGAGTAATCATACCCCTAGGGTGCCTCTCCCTCCTATGGCAGGAATGATCAAGTTTTCACCAATCTTTTTACTACTGAGCCCTAAAGGACATTGACATTCTTTTGAACACAATAGTCTGAGAAGCCACCCCCATTTTTTGATCATTTTGTGTATAGGGAGGAAACCAATAGTTCAGCTCCTACTTGGTGGTACTGGCTGCCTTCTGTGGCCCCCACACAGGGCCAGTTCTATAAGTAGTTTTAGGAAAAGCTTTTCACTTCCTGTTCTCCCTTCCTGTCTTCTTAAAGACTCAGCTTAATGCTCCCCTCCAAAGAGACCTTCCTATAGAGGTCTTGTTGTTGTTAAGTGCTGTCAAGTCAGGTCTGATGCATAGCGACCCTATGTACAACAAAATGAAACACTCTCTACGCTGTGCCATGCCTGGCACCGTGTCAGTGCTTCCCTGCTATTCATGGAGTTTTCAATGCCAGATTGTTTCAGGATTGGATAAAGACCTTAGCTATCTAATTAAATGCCTAATTGCCTCTTGCTATTTGTTACCTCCAGATTTTGTATGGTGACTTCATAGCATGTATTGTGTCTTATAATTATTGATTTGCCTGATTATTTTAACAGTTTAGTCACTGGAATGTCAGCTCCTTGAAATTATGGGCTATAGCTGCCTTGTTCACCATCCTATTGCCAAGACACACCAAGCACTCAATAAATAATTGATGAAAGGAAAGGGAAGAAGAAAACAAAGAAGAAAAGAAAAGGAAAAAGGAGGAGAAGGGAGAGATGAAGTGTGACAAGCAGAAGAAGAAAAGGCAGGAGAGGGGAAGACTTGCCCCAGGCCACCCTCAGCTGGCCACAAGATACGGAGCATATGACTGGTCACAGTTTATTTAGGGAGTAGGTGTGACATTAGAGAGTCATTTTTCCTTCTGCCCAGGATATTGCCTTCGAAACAGCAATGTCCCTTTCTCCAGCGTATTGGGAGTGAGGGAGAACAGGGGGACTTCTGGCCACCCCTCTACTTCTAACTGATTCTCCTTGGCGTGAGAAAGAGTGATTTTTCTGCTGGAGGAGGTAATCATACTCAGGCATCCATGGATCTGCAATTCTGTTTGGGGCAAGATAAAAACTTAGTGTTTTTATGGGGCCCATTCTCTGTGCCGCCCTTACAGACCTCTGACCTCAGCAGTGTGGGGCTGAGCCCATCTGTTTGGCTGGTGGGTTGTCTGCAGTGTCAACCTATTCTCTCCATGCACATCCTACATCCTAGACTTGAATGTTAGAGGAACAGGACACTCAGTAGGTCCCCCATCAGTCACTTCCCTTCATAGATTTGCCAATTATGATATGGATATTTGTTACCTGTCTCAAAAACCCAGTAAGTGAAGAGAAAGAAAGATGTTATCTGATACCAGCTCTGCTTTCCAGTCCACCAACTCCTCTCATGCGCCATGGGGGCCTTTCTGGAAGGCTGACAAATATCCCAGGGCTGCTCTTTTGCCACCATATTTCCTCCCCAAATTCTTCCCTAGTTTGTGGAGACAGCCCTGCAACACCCCATAGATCAGAAATATCACAGGAGGTGCAGAGAGGAAAGGCCCGGGGAGCCTTGGGTGAGGCCATTTCAGATGGGCCTGGCTTTCTGGGACCTCCTTTATGGAAACATAGCGTTAGGATGGACGACAGGCCCTCTGGAGGCAGATGGCCCTGTTGGATGTTGACAGCATTAACGTGGACATGAAATGTTCCCAGAGTGGCTTGCTGCAGCACTTTATAGGTTGTGGGAACACTGTTTACAGTTGTTAGGAATTTGGGAAAGCTTTTTGGAGTAGAAGCTGCCAGAGTCTGCAAGGATGGGTAGAGATGTTCATAGGGCAAAGTTTGCTTTTATTGTTCCAGATGTGAGATGCTTTTCTTGATACATAAGTGAAAGAGGTTGAGAACATTTCATAGAAAGAAGAAAATTATTTGCAAAATATGAGAGGCATAGTAACCCCTCCTATAAGCTTTTTGCCCCTCTGGCTGCTGGAAATAATCTTCTTTCATTCTGTAGCACTTGCCACTTGCTATTTCGGGTGGTTAGTCTCCTCAATTAGATTGTCAGCTTTCTGCAGTGGGCAATTAGGTTCAGATCTTTCTCGTCTGAGTACCACCTCATCACCTAGCAGCTTGTCCTAAAGACATTAGAAGCAGTTTACATAGCTTGCTTTTTTGTGTGTTTAGCACATTCCACACGTCAGAAAGAAGTCACATTCATGAGTTTAATGCTCCAGTGTAACTGCAGGCAGCCAGGGACTCTTCTGGGACTTGAAGCTTTCTTAACTTGGAGGCTGGTAACCCTACTACCACTGAAATTAATAATAGCTATAATGTTGTTGTTGTTGTTAGGTGCAGTCGAGTCATGTCTGACTCATCGCGACCCTCATAGGGTTATCAATGGCTGATTGTTTCGAGATTGCCTCGGGAGTGGATGGCCACATCCTTCACCCAGGTTTCTAGTGCTGGGGGTTGAACTTGGGACCTCTGAGACTGCAGAGCAGCGCTTTACCAACTGAGCTAAATCCCAGCCTGATAGTCATAATAGCTAGCTGTCATTGAATAAAGAATGCATGCCAGGTGCCATTCTACACATTTTATATAGATCAGCTTGTTTAGTCCTTATAATAACCATATGAGGTAGTTATTAGTATTAAGCCCATTTTCTCAGGGAGAACACTGAGGCACAGAAAGAATAACCACAAGACGGACCCTGACTTCCAGTGGTTCACCATCAGGTGGGGAGTCAGAATGTGAAATGGAAAAAATGATAATGATGATTCTCATAACTGATGATAATTAACAATTTGAAAGTAGTTTTAAGTGAAAAATTAAAAGATCACACTTAAGACTGAAGAAGGTGTGCCAACTGTATGAGTGGGGTGTGTGTGTATAAGGGGGAGAAAAGATGAAATTTAAGTGCAATAAGGCATCTCAATCAGATGAATGAGGACTCTTTTTTGCACAAATTTAAAGGGTCTGATACTGCAGTATTGATGAACGTTTACCAACCAGATTCCCAGGTGTAGTTCCTGATGAATTTTGGGTGGCATATGCTCATGTATGAGTAAGAACTTGCATGAGGAAGATGAAAGTGAAATCAATAATGAAAACATACGTAAAGACTTCATTTGTTTGTGAAATATGTAACCTCTTTGCTAAATCAGCTAATTGTTTGCAAACGCTGGAAGAATAGTTCCTCAAGTTTTTTCTACTATTCACAGTGTAAAAAATACATATAACCCACTTTAAAGTCAAATCTTCATTTCTTTTTTGTATCTAGGCCAGGAGTTAGCAAATTATCACTCATAGGCCCTATTTTCGTAAAACCCATTAGCTGATTGGCCATTTCGTCCTCGTTTTTAAAATAGTAGAAGGAGGAGGGTCTTACTTTATAGGTTGGGTTGTGGATGGTCCTCACTCCCCACTGGGCCATATCCACACTACAGCAATCACTCAGCCCTCCTTGGCCAACTTTGGTCGAGGAGCCCTATCTTCTCCCATAGAGAATTGCCCTTCTTTGTTACATCCAAAAAGTACAAACCAAGTGGAATTTGCTCATCATATTCCAAGATCCAGACCTGCTTGGTGTGTCTTAGAAGTCAAGTTGGGGCTGGGAGACCCCTAGCCTCTACCAAAGAAATGCCTCTTTGCCACAGATCCCTCAGTTGGAACTAGAGTAGTATATATTGGAGTCCTGCTTATTCCAGAAAAAATGCTTTGCTATGGTTTGAATAGAGCTGAGATTTAGCTCAGTTGATAGAGCACTGCTCTTCAGTCTCTGAGGTCTCAGGTTCAATTCCCACCACCACAAAAATGGGAGAAGAACATGGCAATCCACTCCTGTGGCAATCTTGAAACAATCAGCCACTGAAAACCCTATGAGGGTTGCAATGTGTCAGACACAACTTGATGGCACCTAACAATAACAACAACATGGTTTGAATGCATTTTCCAAAATTTCTGTGTTGGAAAATTAATGCCCAAATTCATATATTACTGGTATTTGGAGCAGGACCTCTGGGAGGTAATTAATATTAGATGAAGCCATGAAAGTGGAACCCTCATGATGGCATTAATGACTTCATAAGGAGATGAAGAGAGACCACCACTGGCACACTTGTTCTGTCTTTCCAGGTGATACCCCGACATGTTATCATGTAGTAGTAAGACCCTCATCAGATACCAGCACCATTTTAGACCTCCCAGCCTCCATAACTGTGAGCTACATAAACTTCTTTTCTTTATATGTAACTCAGTCTCAGGTATTTTGTTACAGCAACAGGAAATGAAATAAGACAGCATTGAAATATTTCACAAGTGCTTTAGATGTCATCATTTGTTGCTGCCCAGGTCAAAATTCAATGAAGTCCAGCAGTAAGAAGAAATGTATTGAAACTGAGTTTCCTGTTCATGTGGCTCATACTACAATTGTTGAAAATCATTACCACGGTATAAAAGCATAGTCTCATTCTGGCTTGTTTAGATTCTTGCTCCAGGACAGTAGACCAGGATCCATTCTTGTTCGAGGACAGTAGACCAATGGATAGATCAAGACATGTTCTAGGATATATGCCATCTCACAGGCCCCATTGATGAACATCCCACTAGGCCAAGATCACTATATCATTAGGATGACTTTATTTCAGGATTTAATAATGCATTTCTACCCCAGTGAGTTGGCAAAGGCCAAGACCAATTCACCATGATGGACTTCAATTCCTTTGGTGTCTGGGAAGAAAACTGCAAGTGCCTTTCTTTTAAAAGATGGTTGGGTTTCATAGGCAACTATATCCATTCTTTAAATCTTCAGGCTCCTAGTTCATCTTGCAAAACAATAAATATTTAAAGGTGTTAGCTCTAGAGTAAGGGCTTCACATACATCCTTTCATTGAATCTTCACAACAACCTTGAGATATGCATACTCTTTATTATCTTCATTTTAGTTAGAGAGGGAAAATGGAATCCAGAGAGGTAGTTACTTTCCAAAAGCTCAATTCTTAATAGGTGACAGAGTCAAAAATTGATTTCAGAAGTGGGGATGGCCCTATTTCTGTCCAATTGGAGCTGCTTCATCCGCCCATTCAGTGCCATGTCTCTGCTCCTTCATTCCGTGCCTCTGTAATTTTTCTTAGTTGCATTAAGTTTATTAAGTTAAACCTCTGGGCCATTTCCAGGATCCCAACACCAATTGGAATGTCTTTTTTTCTATTTTAAAAAACATTATGAAATAGCACACACAAAAGAATATTTGTAATATACGAAGCATAATAGTGGTACTAATCAAGGTCCTCCAGAGAAATAGAACTAATGGGATACACACACGCACACACATACATATACAGAGATATACACATGAAGGTATTTATTGTAGTAATTTGCTCCTGCTATTATAAAGGCCAAGAAGTCCCAAAATCTGCAGTCTTTAAGCTGAAAACCAGGAAAGCTGCTACTGTGATTCAGTCTGACTCCAAACACCTGAGAGCTGGGAGGAGGTCCCTATGGTGTAAATTCTACTCTGAATCCCAGGCTCAAAAACCAGAAACACCGATGTCTTGGGGTTGAAGAGGTTGTCCCAACTCAGAGACAGCCAATTCCCTTTTGGCCTTTTTGTTCTATCCAAGCCCTCAATAGAGTGGATAATGCCCTCTGATGTTAATTTCTTCCAGAGACACCATTATAGACTCGCCCAGAAATAATATTTTACCAGCTATCTGGGCATCCCGATCAAGTTGCAATTCATCATCACAATACTAAAGCTAGAACATTACCAATATCCAAATGCTCCTGTTCTATCCTCTCCCTCTACATTTTCAAAGTAACCATTACTGAGCCTTAGACTTATCATTCGTTTTTAAAAAATGTATTACACATGTATCCCTAAACAATATATTATTTTATTTTTATGATATCTGTAAAAAATAATATATCCTGTTGGGCGCAGTGGTACATGCCTGTAATCCCAGCAATTTGGGAGGTGGAGGCAGGAGGATCAAGAGTTCGAGGAAATAGGCAACCTGTATAAACTTAATGAGACCCTGTCTTAAGATAAAAAATAAAAATAGGGATAGGGGTGCACCCCAGTGGTAGAGCATATGTAAAGTGCCCTCCAGTGCTAAAAAAAAGTCATCTTGTGCCTTTTTTTACTGTGATTGATTCCACATATAGATGAATATTTGGCCCTGAAGAGCAGATCTGATGACACCAAACATGAATGAGAATTCACAGTGACCCACGTTGCTGATAATAACGTAAATTAGCACAAGTACTTTGGAAAACAAAGAAACCTTTTGTAAGAGTGAACAAATACACTTACCATCTCCTAGCAATCACTCTCTGCTATAGTTTTAACCTTAAGTGTCACCCAGAGGTACATGTGGTAAGGCTTGGTTCCTAGAATGGTGCTATTGGAATGTGATGGGATCTTTAAGAGGTGGACCTAGAGGGAGGTCTTTTGGTCACTGGAGGTATGACCTTGAAGAGGAAGAGCTCATTCCTCTTTTTCTCTTTTGCTTCCTGGCCATAAGGTGGGCAGCTTTGCTCTAACACTTGCTCCCCATCATGACATACTGCCTTGCCACAAGACCAAAAGCAATGGGGCCAACTGAGCATGGACTGAAACCTCTAACACTGTGAGGCAAAATAAACCTTTCCAAGTTAATTACCTCAAATATTTGCTATAGTGACAGAAGGCTGACTAACACACTCTCTGAAGCCCACACATCAGACCAACTCTTGCATAAATGCACCAGAAGATGCAGGTAAGACTATTCATTGCAGCATTGCTTGGAGTAGCAAACACTGCAGCTGAAATACATAGAGTCTTGGCGATTCTTCTTATATTCCATCTCCAAACTATTATTCTTGAACTTGATAACATTATTTGCTTTATGAAGACTTACAAAAAAGGAGCCTTATGTATTCCATTAATTAATAGTAAAGCAAGTTAGTACTGGGCTGGAGTATGACATTTATGATTACATCATGTTTTCAGGCAGAACATTCTCAATTGCTCATTCCTAACTCTTGGAAATTCACCTGGTTGACGCCATCACAATGTCATGGCAAGGCCTCCGAATTCATCTGTCAGAGACTGGAGGGTTTGGGAGATGTGAGAACAGAGGCAGGTGGAGAGAAAAGAAAAAGTGCAGATTTCACTTCAGTTGGTAGAGTGCTGCTCTGTGCTCTTTGAGGCCCTGGGTTCAATCCCCAGAACTATAAAAACAGGAGAAGGACCTGGCAGCCCACTCCCAAAACCATCAGCCCTTGAAAACCCTATGAATATCAGAGAAGCACTGACATAGATCTGGGCATGGCACAGTGTCAGAGAGTGTTTCTTTCTGTTGTACATAGGGTCATTATAAGTCGGACCTGACTGGACAGCACCTAACAACACTACCGCCGTATAGATTTCAGATCTGTGGTCAGCTCTCTGCCCCTCACTCTCTCACCATCAAGGTTTATCTTCAGTTCAGAGAACCATGTTTGTTAAGTCTGAGAAGTTATTGGATTAATTTTTTGGCACTTACAATTGGTTACAACCAATTTAGAAGTACAGAAATTTTGATTTCATATTCAACATTCAAGAATCTCTTCCTTGGAAAAAGAATAGAGAGAAGTTTGAGGTTTCAGTTTTCCCAAACCATATTTTCTTTGTGTGTGAAAAGAATAACTCATCTCAGATTCTTTGCAAATAAGTCACATGAATGCAGAACTCCAGATCCACTGCATCCTTGAAGTGACTGCTCTGTGGCTGGAGAGCGTCACAGAGATGTGTACATGACAAATGCATCAAGTGTGAAGAGTAGAAAAGACCCTCCAATTTACAAAACAAAATTCAGTTGGTAGTGACACCTCAGACCCCCTCGCCAGCTTGCCCCCATGTTTAGTCCTGGAGTCCACAGGAGAGCACACGTGGCTCCCCAGGCTGAGTGGCCCGCCCACTACCTCTGGCTGAGTGCAGAGTTGGGACCAGTACCCAGCCCAGAGGAAAATCTTTGTTTCCTGTCCCTCAGGAACAGTTTTCACACACAATTCCCTGAAAGGGCGATGCTTTGTTATTATTTGCTGTTGTCTCTGCTATTCCTCAGGATGCTTTGAGAGCCCTTCTTTATTTGGCTTCTCAGGAGACTTTATTTACATTTTCTTGAAACCAAAGGGAGGCCTGACAAGATCACCTGATAACCGCACAGAAGAGCAGCAAAGGTGACCATAGACCAGCTTGATCCTCGCTTGTCAATAGCTTCCTTCCCCTAACACTCACCGAGGCTTCTACGGCTGCTGGCTGGGCTTCAAGTTCCACAGAGCAGACAAGAAGCTTCCTGCAGACTGCAGGGGAAGCTTTCCACAAACTCGGCCCCTCCCACCTCCTGCCCTCTCCACCCCCTTCCAAGTACAGCTAAAGACTTAGTATCAATGTTTAAAGTATTCACTGGGGACCATAGGGGTAAGAGTGGGGTCCATTAAAAATGGAAGAGGCTGCTTCCAGCTACTCTAAGGACTTCAGCTTTTTTCTGCAGGGGACACAAGGGAGTGAGAAATTGTCATTGTCCTAGAGAAGAATAAGAAATTTTACTGCCTACTCTCCCAAGCCCTACATATACCTGCATGCATGCATGTACACACACACACACACACACACACACACACACACACACACACCCTCAGGATTGCATCTAACCTATTCTTTGAGAAATGAAGTGACAAAGCCTAAGACCTCCAATATGGTTTGAGGACCTCTGCATTGCAACAGAGTCTCCCTACTTTAAAAGGAAAAATGTTTCCCTAATGGCAGGATTATGGTACCCTGGGAAACACAGGGTGAAGGAACTAGTGCCTCAGAGAACTCCTGGGAAATTCAGGATGCTTTGCAGTCAGGGCAAATTGGTAGTTTATTCTGACTTAATCTATTTGAATATTTTTTTGCATCCTGATACAGTTTGGTGAAAAGGGTTTGTGCTCCTAACAGCCCATGCCAGGAGGGATATACACAGCATGCACAGGTCAAAACACAGGAAAGGAGAAGGCTGAGTATCCTGGATTGTCAGAGGAGAAGTTCTCCCAACACCTGTTAGGCTGTAGCACGAAGATGCCCAAGTGGCCCTGGACACAAGCTGAGAAGTCTTCTGCTCCACAGGCTGCCCTGGGACAGAGCACATCCGGCATCCCTGCATCACCAGAATGCATTGCCCGAGGTCTGACAGCCTCTTGTGCTCCTTGGTGCTTCCAGCATGCCAGTGGAGGGAGCAGAAGTAGAAAGGATTCAAGGACAGTCCTGTGTGTGGATGAACAAGTGTGAAAAGTCGAATGTCAAAGTCAAAATACAGTCAGAAATATGATGTGGTCTGGCCGTGGATGGATACATTTACAGCTGTGTGCAGAGATATTTTTCCTAGGAATCCTCTGGAAAATTCGCTTGTTGGACCTTGGACAGGATACCCTATTGCCACAGAGCAAGTGTTTACATTATTCCTGGCAAAGTTCCTGGGGACACAAAAATTCATTCTCAAAGGAGGAATGGTTCCCACAGCTCTGGACTTAGGAAAACTCATTTTGGCAGACAGTTGGTGACAGTGATTCCAACCTTTTCCTTCTCAAAGCTTCAACTTCCATATCTGGAAGAGAGTGATAACAGCTTCCTCACTGGCTTCTGATTAAAGGATATTCTAAAGGTGACACTATTCCAAAAAAGGCAAAGTGCCACAAAAATGGAATATCTATGCGCTAAAGCAAGAGTTGTCATCTCTGGCTTCCCAGATACACCTAGCCAACCACAGCACCTTCCTAGTCATGCAGAATGGGAAGTCCTGTGAACAGGTAACTAGCCAGCAGGAAGGCACGTCTGCTTTTATTGAGCAGGGTCTAGGTGCCACACTTTAGGAACTTTTCCCACCTACCTCATTTAGTTCTTGCCAAATCCCTATGTGAATACTTACTATCATCCCTACATAAAAGATGAGGGGATTGAAGCTCAGATGGAGGAGGGTTGGCAGGTAAAGGAAGTTACTAGTGAACACAAATGTCAGGTGCTCGCTTTTGACACCTCCCCCAGCTAGAGGGGGGTGTGTGCCCCAATGCTTGCCAACAGACCCAAGCGGCATCTCTTTGGGGCTGCTGCATGAGAAAGCATCTCATTTCTCGTCATTATATCTCATCGCTCCTCCACGGAGCGATTGCAATAGTCATGCAGTGGCCGTGAGGGAAAAGATCAACAGCTGTTGCTATTAGAACCAACCACCAGGCCAGAGGGAAGAAGTATCACTGTGGTGACACAGAAAAGAAGGGGACAAGCAAGAAGAATCATGTCCCGTTATTCTGTCCCACTCTGACAGAGGGAGCAGCTGCAAAGCCACATGGTCTCGAGCCCCAGCCACAGCATCACAGAGCAGAACACAGAAGGCAGTATTTGAAGCTCTCATCAGCACCAAGGTGATTTTAGCTTCCTAGGGCTGTCATGGGCTGGGATTTAGCTCAGTTGGTAGAGTGTTGCGCTGCAGTCTCTGAGGTCCTGAGTTCAATTCCCAGCACCGCAAAAACGGGAGAAGGACCTGGCAATCCACTCCCAAGGCAATCCTGAAACAGTCAGCCACTGAAAACCCTATGATGGTCGCTATGAGTTGGATACCTACTCAACGGCACCTAACAACAACAACAAGGGCTGTCATAACAAATTAGCACAAACTGAGTGGCTTAAAACAACAGTTCAGCTGAAAACAAAAATGAGAGATGAGAGGAAGAGTGAACTCTCTGATAGCATTTGATCTCCTGGATATGACTGTACCTGAAGTCCCTCTTTGGGTATCCCAGTAACACTTTCCATTAATTTTTGTGTGTGTCTATGCCAATTTGAGCTGGGTTTCTGTCTCATGCTACCAAAAGAATACCATCTTCTTCACCAGAATCATCCAATGGAGATATTTTTAATTTGTTGTTGTTAGGTGCCATCCAGTCAGTATCCAACTCATAGCGACCCTACATGCAACAGGGGAAACACTATTGTCAGTGCTTCTCTGCTGTTCATAGGGTTTTCAGTGGTGGATTGATTTTTGGAAGTGGGTTGCCGGGTCTGTCTCCCAAGCCTACAGCACCTGGTGTTCCCAGGCGGTCTCCCATCCAAGTAATAACCAGGCCGGACCCTGCTTAGCTTCCAAGATCTGATGGGATCGATGCCACAGGGCTACGGCTGCAGGCCATTTTTAATTTACAAAAGGAAAATTGGCTAAATAAAAACATGGCATTCTCAAGAGACAACAAAATCCCACCCAAGAGTCTGTGATCCAATTTTTCTTCAATATGGATACAAATTCAGAATTTAAGCTTCTTCACAGGGGACCTCTTTAGACACTCTTTCTGAGTTTGCACTTGTCCCTGTGAAAATGTGGGGTGATCTCTTTGCCTAATCAAGCCTTGGCCCATTCCCTGTGCCAATATCAGAAGCCCAGGAGGGGGGCAATAGGGCAATCAGAGTCCCAACTGGCAGACCTGGGAAACCCCTCCTAAGCCCAGACCCTATGGCCCTTCACAGTACACTAAGTTGACTTATGGCAAAAGGTTATTAAATCATGTGAGAGCTCCTGCTGGAGAGAAAATTATCTGTGTAAACAAAGTGTTATAATGGGAATTAGGGGGGATGCATGAAGGAAAGGTCATTAAAATAAGAAAAGGAAAAAAACCTGGCGTATCAGTCTTTTCCTAATTCACTAAACGCACATGAGAGAAGATAATATCTTCGTATCTCACAAGTTTCTTTTTGATCATTAGTCCTTCCCTCTCAGAAGGAGACGTTCTCAAATGCTAAACTGTTGAGTATTTTAAATTAGAGGGAGTTGAGACATAACTTGTGAAGCTGAATTTTTGAAAGAGGGCTCAATTAGAGTCTGCCTGGTAACACAGAGCAGGCATTTGGGTCCCTGGGGTGTTATTTTCTCTCCTACAAATGAAAGACTAATTTTTTTCCTTTGCTCCATTTGACAAAATTTGATATTTTCCACTCATTCTCCTAATGAGGGGAATGCACTGCTCTCACACTATACATTGTGGTCTACTTCACAAAAAAGGCTTTGAGGCTTTGGGTAAGAAAACAAATACTCTGTAGATCAGATTGTATTAAAAAATTTTTTTTGAGCTACGGCCAAATTCTGCCTGTGGAAATCATATTAGTAAACAGTTGGTCCCATTAAGATGTTTTATTCAAGTTCGGTTCTCTGAGCCAGATTCTTTTGTTCTCTACCAGGGGTTTTGACAGCCCAGTCCAGACTAGTGATCTATATTCTCCAAATGCATGAGCATATGATGTACCTTTGATTTCCTTGTTATTCATTCTTTACACCTTTAATTCTGGAACGTAAAGACAATGATATCACAAGTACATGTGCTCAGAAGTTGTGCTTGGAATATATAATTAGATGTAATTAAGTGATGGTATGAAGATATTATGGTAGAATTTTAGCCAAGGGCTTTACCATTACCTGAATTCTTGCCTTGGGTATACAATTACTTCTTTTATAATGTCTCCAAGGAGATATTAAACAAAAGAGGCAAAGTACAGGGGTTTTGACCCCAAATGCCAAAGTGGAATTCAACCAAGGTTGGCTAGCATCCTAGAGAACTCCTGCACTCAGTTGAGGCAGGTTTGAATGGACTAGAAGCAAATAGAAAGGCTGATCTGTCTCAACAAAGCCTTGCTCATTTGAGTGCTTATCTCTGCAATGACTTCAGTGTCTAAAACCGGACTAGACATTCTTAGGATCTGAAAGAGAAGAAGCAAACCAAGAGAGGTGGCTGGGCCTTCTCCCAGTATGGCAGACTAGGCCAGGGTGCATCAGGAAGGGGAAGAGATGGGTCTTTTAACCCTGCACAGTTACTTCATCCAAAGAGGCATACATTGCTCATAGTGCTCCTTTTTGCAGGTGGAGAAAAGGGGTTGGGACGAAAAACAAGACAACCCATGAACTTTTCTCCATTCCTGGAAACTAAAGTGTAAACAATCTTTCACACCACCAGCATTCTATATATTTATATGTATTTCATTGGCTCATTTAGGAGATTCACTGTCTCAATGTCATTGGTGTTTTCTTTTACATAATCTTAGACATAATTCATAACCAACATATGGGTCTGAACACACAATGGTATGGGTGTGTAATATGTGATAAAGTCCCTATAATCACACTCCAAAAATCCTCCAAATCTATTGAAAAGACATTCATCTTGTGGAAATCTATTATTTTTCTGTCTAGAATCTTTTAAGCTATGTTCTGGTAGATAGAGCTCAATTTCTCCCATTTTCTACCATATGCTTCCAGAAGATCAAAGAACATAGCCTTTAGAATGGATTGCGACTCAACATCAACAAAACAAAAATGCTTACAACTGGGTCCGTATGCAACTTCATGATAAATGGAGAAAAGATTGAAGTTGTCCACAATTTTGCTTTACTTGGATCTACAATCAATACCCGTGGAAGCAGCAGTCAAGAAATCAAAAGACACATTGCTTTGGGAAAAGCTGTGGCAAAAGATCTCTTTAAAGTATTAAAAAGTAAAGATGTCACATTGAAGACAAAGGTGTGTCTGACTCATGCCATGGTATTTTCAGTCACATAATATGGTTGTGAAAGCCGGACATTGAACAAGGGAGAAGAATTGATGCTTTTGAATTATGGTGCTGGAGACAAATATTGAATATACCATGGACTGCCAAAAGAACCAACAGATCTTTCCTAGAAGAACTGCAACCAGAGTGCTCCTTGGAAGCAAGGATGGCTAGACTGTGTCTTACATACTCTGGACCTGTTGTCAGGAGGGACCAATCCCTGGAGAAGGACATCATGTTTGGGAGAGTATTGGGTCAATGAAAAAGAGGAAAACCCTCAAGTAGATGGATTGACACAGTGTCTGCAACAATGGGCTTAAACATAAATAAGATCACGGGCCTGGCAAAGGATCAGGGAGTATTTCATACTGCTGTACATAGGATCATTATTAGTCGGACCCAACTTGATGCCACCTAACAACAACAACAACAACAACTTCCAGTGGAGTTGTTTCCACCCCTAACTCAGGAATTGGGTGGTGGACCCAGACCTGGCCTATCAAAGCCCTGAATCATCTGGCATTAGTAATTATATCAAGGGTGAGCAAATGGACTAACCTAATCCAATCACAGTGAGTTCTAGAATTTTTTTCTGGAAGTTCTAGGATACAGATGCTCACTCTTTTTCATTGGACTTCAGTCTAGAATCATGCCGTCCCTAGAGATTATGGCAACAGTCTTTCAACCACAAGAAAGAGAGCCACCAAGAATCAAGGCAATGGACCTGAGAAATGCATAGAGAAAATCTGAGTTCCTGTGATATTATCTGAGCTCTGTATCAAGCTGTATCTATGGCTGTTATGTCCCTAGAGTGTTTGATTTATAAAAGCCAATAAATTCCTTCCCATATTTAAGCCAGTTTGAGTTGAATTTTTATCTTCTGTAGAGAAATAAATGACATAAATGCACATTTCATAAAACCTTGCCAGGATAAACGAGTAATAAAGACTAATTCTATAAATTCCAGCATTAATAATAGAAAATAGAGCTAAACTTTGAGTATTAGCAGTGTGCTGGGCACTATTTTAACTTCAGTATTGTTAACACATTTGATCCTAACAACATATCCATCAGGTAGGTGTTATTTTTTCTTCTACAGATCAGGAAAAGGTGACACAAAAAGGTCAAAAAACTGCCCCAAATCACTTAAGACTAAGATGGCTCTTGGATACTAACCTGGGCATTATGATTCAAGAGCTTTAGGTCTACCTGCTATGTTCCACTGCTAGGACTCTGCCCCTCCTCCCCAAAAAGATACTTTTAATACTCATCAGCTATAAAAGCATCTGCCTGAGACATTACTTTAATTAATGCTATAAAGATCAAAAGGTGGTCTTAAGGTGGAAATGAATAGCCTCACATAAACTCTGTCTTTTAATCTGCAATATAACTGGAATGCACTAGAACAACTTCCATGTGAGCATGGCCTTGAGCATTGGTCTGTTCAGCCATGAGCACAAAGGCAGGTATTTCGAGATCTTTCTCTGTGAGATGGGGGTGAGGATGGGGTCTGTCCTAAGCTGTGCATATTGCTACAACAGAATACCTTACACTAGGTAATTTATAAGAGGTGGACACTTATTGCACACAGTTCTGGAGGCTGGAAAGTCTAAGATCAAAACATCTCAGACAATGGCTGGTGAGGGCCCGTTCCTCATAGATGGTGCCTTCTGTGTGTGATCACATGGTACAAGAGGCAAGGGAGCTCACTGAAGGCCTTTCTGTAAGGGCACTCATTCTGTTCATGAGAGTGGGGCCCTCATGATTTTATTGCATCTCAAAGGCCCCGCCTGTCAAGAACACCTCATTGGGCATTAGATTCAACCATGGCAGTGTTGGAGAACAACAGACATTCAGACCCATAGCAAGGTGGAAGTTGGTATGTCAGGCAATGGAACTTAAACACTGAGGCTTGAGTGTGTGTGTGTGAGTGTGTGTGTGTGTGTGTGTGCGCGCGCGCGCACGCGCGCGCACGTGTGTGTTGCTCGGGATCAGACCCGCTGCCTTGTGCATATTAGGCAAGAAATATACCCCTGAGCTATACCACAAGCCCAAATTTCTAGCTGCGCTCACCTTCAATGGGGTCCCTTTTTATAGGATAGTTCAGGACAGTAGTACATTCCAGCCAGGCAAGGAGTGATGGTCAAAAGTAGTCAGAAATATTGCTGGAGACCTGAGTAATCAATTCATTCATAGTGAGCTCTCTCATATGGGCTCAATCATGTCCCCTCCCCTAAATTTACATGTTGAAGCTCTAACCCACAGTACCTCAGAATAGGACTATACTTGGATATAGACTTTAAAGAGGCAATTACGTGAAATGAAGCCATTAGAGTGGCCTCTAATTCAATTGACTGATATCCTTGTAAGAACAACCAATTGAGACACACAGAGGGAAACCAGAGATGCGTGCCCAGAGTAAAATGTCACATTTGGGAATGGAGGAAGGTGGTTATCCCCAGGCCAAGTAGAGAGACCTCAGAAAAAACTAAACCCGCCATCTTGATCTTGGAATTCCAGCGTTCAGAACCGTGATAAAATAAATTTGTTGTTTGAGTAACCTAGCCTGTAGTATTTTGTTATGCCAAACTAATACTGTCCCTAATGGAGGGCTCAGGGTGAAACATGGTGTCCACCTCAGCAGTAGGAGCTCTGAATCCACCTAGCTAGGGCTTATTGAAATCTAGGCAGAGGTTGGGATGTAAGTTAGTGGTAAATGCCTGTTTACTATGCATGAAGCCCTGAGTTCAATCCTCAACACTGGCAAAACATAAGGAAAGAATAAAACCCAGACAAGATGTCATGGTTCCCAGACAAAAGGAGAAGTGGAATGCTAAACAGAATGTCTGGGTAAAATCAAAGCGCCAGCAACAGCCCAATGGATGAGGTCTGACAGGCATTGGGCTGGATACTTGATGTAATATCCTAGCTCTGCTGTATAGTAGCTGGGTGATTCTGAATGTCTTTAATGTCTCTGATCCTGAGTTTCCTCATTTATGAGGCTTGCTTCATCATGGATAAATTGTTGTTAGGTGCTGTCAAGTGAGGTCCAACTCATAGCCACTCTACATAGAATAGACAAAACGTTCCTCCACACCGTGCCACACCTGGCACTATTGTCAGTGCTTCTCTGCTATTCACAGGATTTTCAATGGCTGATTATTTCAGGAGTGGGCTGCCGGGTCCTTCTCCCAAGCCTACATCACCCAATATTCCCAGGTGGTCTCCCATGCAAGTACTAACCAGGCCCAACCTTGCTTAGCTTCTGAGATCTGATGGGATCAGATGCCAGGGTGGTACAACTGTAGGCACATTGTGGATATTGTTGTTGTTATTAGGTGCTGTTAAGTTGGACCTGAGTCAGGTCCAACTCACAGCAACCTATGTACAACAGAATGAAATAGTACCAAATACTGTGCCATTCCTGGTGCCTGTCAGTGCTTCTCTGCCATTCATAGAGTTTTCAATGGCTGACTATTTTCAGGATTGCTTGAGGAGTGGATTGCTACACGCTTCTCCTCTTCTAAGGATTAAATTAAAATATGATTAAATTAAAATATGATAATATATGAGATACATTTAGCAGTTCCCAAACCATGGCAGGTACTCAATAAATGGAAGCTATTTAGCAGCTAGGTTTTGGTGGGGAACACACGTCTGGGGTTCAGCCTACAGCTTCATGCCTCACTCCCTGTGCAGCCCTGGCTGGTGGATCCCAGCTTCTGGGCTTTCTGCTTGCCCTGGTGGAAATGAAATTCCCTATCACACTGTGCTAGTGGGGGCAGCAGTTCAAGGTCCATAGTTGAGCAGGCAAAGGAAGCCTGGGCTAAGTCCCAATCCCCCTACACACAAAGAGTAAATCTGCCCAATAGGGTCACTTTTGAACAAAAGGAGGACACTGCAATGCATAAATCCCAGCGATCTGTTTAGTGCCCCCTTTAAAGCACCCTGACCTTCTCGGGCTTCCCTGAATATTGGTGGGAGAAAGCCCCAGATGAGGAAATTCCAGGGGCCGTACACGAGGAAAGGGTCACCATATTGCTATGTGGATGTCATTTGCCACGGAAAAAACAAAACAAAAAAAGCCCCAGACCAGCACTGCAACGAGATTTAAAGAGATGTTTTAGTCAATTATTTTTGTAGGGGAGTTTTTTTTTTTTTTTAATGTAAGCTAGATTTTAAAACACTCCTTCAGACTCAGTCAGGGGAGGGGGAATCTTAAGATGCTTCCATTAAAAATGACTTTGTTTACTCTTTCTGCCAAATGAGAAGCCCATTTACAATGCCAAGCCATGAGAACAAGACTGACTTTGTTATGACACGTATCACTGCCTCAGCCACTTGCACCCTCACTGCACACTGTGTTTAGTGAGAAGCATTTCCAGAATGACTGAGAATGGAAAAAACGATGAATGCCATTTCCTGTTCCAGTGTCTGGGGCAAGCTGAATGGGAGAATGGGCACGTCAGAGGGGTCTCTGCTGTTGAACTCCGCTGAGCGTTTACTCAGTGCATCTCCAGGGAGGCGGGCTGGAGGCGGGCGAGGGAGGAGAAGGCTGAAAAATGGAGGAATCAAAACCATCACCAGGAAAACAACGGCAGATGTGAAAATAGAAGGGCAAGGGCAGAAAAGAAATTGGAAGGTAACAGTCTTAGGTGACGTGAAACGAACACCTACATGGGTGAGAATTGTGAAGTTAGAACTGGGGCCATGAGCAGTGAATCTTGGCTTTCTTTATGTGTTTAGATAAATAAAGCTGACATAACAGTGTTAGGAAAACCTGTCCTACATAGGAAGATGCAATTATTCAACTATTATATAAAACTGTGGCTTACATATTTCGGACATGTAGTCAGGAGAGAACAATCCCTGGAGAAGGACATCATGTTTGGGAGAGTGGCAGGTCGACACAAAAGAGGAAAACCCTCCACCAGATGGATTGACACAGTATCTGCAACAATGGGCTTAAATATAAATAAGATCGTTTGCCTGGCACAGGATCTAGAAGTGTTTCAATATGCTGTACACAGGGTCGATATGAGTCAGACTCGACTCAACGGCACCTAACAACAACAACAATATAAAACCACCAAAAAATGTTCTAAGTGATATGATGAATTCCCCTAAAAGGGAGGAAATTTTCATTTTTAGCATTTATGTCCATAATACTATTATTGCAAATATTTCAGCCCTAAAAAAGTGGCAACCAACTTAAAAACAGATTTAAAAGCAAATTTAAAAATGAAGCGGTCATAAACCAGAGGCTGCAAATTGGGTATTTACGGACTAAGTCTAGATGTCTTCTCAGCACAGCATTTTTAAAAATGAACTAACTACTAGTAGAAGATAGGGTGACAGTATACAGCCCTGATGCACACCAACAAATCTGTCCTAGAAGAAGTGCAACCAGAGTGCTCCTTGGAAGCAAGAATGGCCAGACTGCGTCTTACACATTTCAGACATGTAGTCAGGAGAGATCAATCCCTGGAGAATGACATCGTGTTTGGAAGAGTGGCAGGTCAACGCAAAAGAGGAAAACCCTCCACCAGATGGATTGACACAGTGTCTGCAACAATGGGCTTAAACATAAATAAGATCGTTTGCCTGGCACAGAATCGGAAGTGTTTCAGTCTGCTGTACATAGGGTCGCTATGAGTCGGACTCGACTCGACGGCACCTAACAACAACAATAACTACTACTAGTAGGGTAGAACTTCCATTCCCCTGGACTTATCTCATATTTTTACTGTATGCTGTGGCTGGGGCTGGGATTTAGCTCAGTGGGTAGAGCGCTGCGCTGCAGTCTCTGAGGTCCTGAGTTCAATTCACAGTACCGCAAAAATAGGAGAAGGGCCTGGCAATCCACTCCCAAGGCAATCCTGAAACAGTCAGCCATTGAGAACCCTGTGAGGGTCGCTATGAGTCAGATACTGACTTGCAGGCACCTAACAACAACAACAGTGCTGTGGCTGTCGGGAAGGTGGGGCTTCTACTCTAAGCATTCTCTGAAGCCTCTCCCTGACAGGTAGGAAGTCAGTTCTTACATTCATTGGTCCCTGTTTCATAAATGGGTAGTTATTCTATTAACAGTCTGAGAACACCAAAATCTCTCTTTTTCACCCTTCCTCCCTTTACAAGGATATTGTGCATACAGCCATGACTTCTTCTGAGAGTAGTAATTAGAAAATACATTTAGCTGCAGATTCCGGCCTTGTTCTCTAATCAGCTTTATCAGTAATAATTCTGACATCTTGATCTCCATCTGTCTTACTCTGTGTCATTTCTCAATTGGTAATGAACTCAAGAGCAGAAAAGAGGGAGTGTTATTAATTGGCTCCTGCAAACTCAAAGAGGTTGCCAACATTTAAAAACTGGGAATTTTGTATAAAGATCTAGATTTCTTATTTTTGTTGGGAAATAGATAAAATTTGCACATACCACGAAGTGGCCAGAGACAAGTAATAAGTATCACTTTTAGATGGGTCATAAATATTTTAATTTGCCATGGTCCCCACAACTCTTTATTATATTAAACCCAGGCATTTAATTTAGCCATCTTTCTGTAACATTTAAGTCTAAAATTCCTACTATGATCACATAAATATCTCCTTTAGAAAACTGATTTTTTTTCTAAGTGAGTGGAAGCCTGGCTATTGGATAAAATCATTAATGAAAACTTTGAAAGCCATTGGTGTGGAAGATCCTGTGTCTGTAGGTCTGATTGCAAATCTGCAGTGGTATTTTGGCTCCTGATTTAGGGAGCAACAGATATCTGTTATTTTGCTCCACCACACTCCCAATATGATGTGGACCTAGATCAACAATGTTTTTCCTACTTTTAGGTAAGACTGTACCTGCCAGCTAAGAAAAAGCCTGCTTTAGCCTTGTAGGAGGAAAAAAATAAAATAAAACAAACAACAACAAAAAAAACCCCTCCATCCAAATGGTTTGTTTTGTGTTCTGACATCATAGGCTGTATCTCTCTGGCAAAAGCAAAAGAGAGGCTTGGAAAAATGATTGAACTAGTTCAAGCAAAACACATGTCAAATGACCCGAGTAATTTCCAGAAAGGCCAGTGTTTTCTCTGAATTAGAGCGGTTGGAGAATTGCCCCAACTACCTGTATTGCTTAGGTCATGGAGACTAGGACTGTGTCTTCACAACTAAAATAACCATCACTGTAACAGCCATGGGCATTCATATCAAAAACAGAATTCTGCTGCATCACTGTGGATCAAATTACCATCAACACAATCCGTTGTGGGGATAGTGAAACACTAATTTCATTATCCCCAAATAACTATCACATTACATAGATCTGACTAATGTCAAACTTTTTCTCAGTTTCCTATTTTAAGATGGCACCCGTTGTCTGGCCCAAATGACAACAGCAGCTGGTTTCACATTTTTCTTTGAGTGAATGGAAGTTTGGAATTTTTAGGTACTCTCACGCTCTAGAGGTGTTATGAGCTAAAGAGCTGATCTCATTATTTTTCCTCTTTTCTTTTGTGTTTGTTTCTGGAAGCTAGCATTTGCCTTCTTCATACATCTTAGTTGTGTGACTCCTAAGTAAAGCTAAATTCCCCTCTTGGATTTCTCTCTGTGGCTCTTGCTCATGTCTCCCCTGCTTGAAAATGAAGTCTCCTCTGGCTTACCTTTGGAAGATCTCTGACACTGACCTCTTCTGAAAGGTGGAGCGCCCTCTAACTATACCTGGAACCCTACCCCCATGATATCATCCACTTCAGAAAATAAATACAAAGTAAATACGACTCCAGATTTAAATCTAGGAACTCAAGCGAGTACTACAGGCTGAAGCCTCTGGCTGCATTTCTCTCTGTGAGTCAGAGTCAGGAGGTTCCCATTAAGGTGTATTGAATTGTATTACTCCACACTGAAGTTTGTCTATAACGTAATGTTGTAAGGCTGCCAAGTTCTTCTAGAAATCCCACAGACTCAATATTCAAAACATACCAGTATCTTCTTAGATCCCTCATTTGTAAAGAGCTTTACATTCTACTCAGCAAGCTATAGTTACACAGATATTTTGTTTTAGGGTAAAGTAAAACCCGTTTTAAATAAGTTTATTACTTCCATTGTATTAGTACCTATCAAGTTGTCATTCCTCTGGAGTGAATTTCCATGAAAAAAGAAAATAAATGCACAGAATTATGCATGGAGCAAGCTTTGATATAGTTCAAAGTAATAGGAGGGACATTTTCAGGGAAAATTTGTTCTACAATCCCATCACTATCCCAAACCAGGGTAGGTAATTCCTCAAGCGAAGTCATTCAGCAGGACAAAAAACTATTCAAATAAGCTTAAGTCATGAAGAGAAAAGGCAACAAATATTCTCTTTCTAGCTTCAGATCCCCCTCATTTTTTCTAGTGCCTCTCTTTTAAGGGAATCCCTGAAGAACTGTATGCAAATATATTCTGAAAAAGTGCTGCGTCCCAAAAGATTTAATTGTTGAAGAAAAAGAGTTGACTGCTAATCCCCCTCCCACATCTCCTCCTCATTCTTCAAAGGCCATTTCTTCAAATGCTAACTTGTGAAGACGTCCCTCATCATTAGGTCCTCTCTCACCCTTAGTGCGTCACCACCTTCAAAGATGGATGACCTGGTAAGAGGATGAAATACATTGAGGTTCAAACACTCTCATGGACTGATGGTCCCTGCATGATAGCTGGAAGGTTTCTTTTCTTTTCTCTCTAATCCTGGCATTCTGTGCTGAAAGGACAATGATCATTTCATTGACTCCAGAAGTGAAACATGAAGGATCAGGACTGAGAAATTAGAACCAGGGCATATAATCATATTTCCTAGGGGAGAATAAAGGAGACAAACATACAGTAGAAGAAACTCATTGTACAAAATGAAGAATTAATCTTGGCCTATTAAACCTGTAAAGAATGTATTATTACCTACATACACATTTTACTGCAGAACTATTCCCAATAGTTGAGTAATGGAATTGGCCTAGGTAGCCCATCTTAGATAAATGGATAAATGTGAAAAAAAAGAAAGAAAAAAATATATATATATACACAAATACATACATATACATATTTCACATTATAAACATTATAAACACACAATTGAATATTCAGGTATAAAGAAGAATGAAATCATGTCATTTGCAAGAAAATGGATAGAGGTAGAGAACATCAATATTAAGTGAAATAAGCCTGACTCAGAAAGACAAATATTGCATGTTTTCTCTTACATGTAGAATATTTTTAAAAATGATGATGATGATGATGATCTGAAAATAGAAGAGATATGTCATAGCTTGAATATAAAATGGTCCTCAAGGCTCATGTTTGAACATCCCAGTGAGTGGTAATGTTTTGGGAGGCTGTGGAACTTTGAGAGTGAGGCCCACCTATCAGAAGTGGGTCTTTGAGGTTCTACTTGGACTCCTACTTCTGGTCTTCCCCTTGCTTCCTGGTCAGCCACAAACATCTCTCCCCTGCCACACAGCCCAGCTGGCTCTTCAGCCATGCCTCCTCCCACCCCACTATGGACTGGAATCCTCTGAAACTGTGAGCTAAAATAAATTCTTTCTTCCTTAAGTTGTTCTATCAGGTACTTTGTCATGACTATGCAAAAGCTAACTAATGCAGAAAATTGGTACCAGAGGAGTATGGTCACTGCCGTGCCTAAAGCTGACCATATAAATCTTAAGTCTTTGGAACTGATTTGTGGGAGGAATTTGGAAGAGCTTGGAGATTCGGACTACAGAAGTCCTGGAATGCTGTGAGCACAGCTTGATGGGTAATTCTGGTGAGAGTTTGGAAGACCAGAATGCTGATAGAAACATGGACAGTAAAGATGGTATTCACAGGGTTTCAGATGGAAATAAAAGCTCTATTGGGAATTGGACCAGAGGCCATTCATATTATATTCTGGCAAAGAGTTTGTCTACATTTTGCCTGTGTGCTAAAATTTTGAGTGAGGGTAAATTCAAAAGCCATGGACTAATTGACTTGGCAGAGAAAATTTCAAGACACAATAACACAGAGGCTGTAGCATTGTTATTGCTGGCTGCTTTTAGCCAGGTTCATAATGAGAATCAGAAACAAAAATCCAAGTAGAAAGAAGTGGAAAATATATAACCTGGCCAGAAAACCAGCCTAGTTAAAGTGGCAGATAAAGAGGCTGTGGTTGTTAAAGAGGTTACCACATTAATTTCAAGCACCAAGGGAGTGGTAGGATAGGTGGCTTGAGGGAAAATCAGGAATTGGTCAGACTCCTCTCACCACAGGCTCCAGGGTACAAACCCTCAAACTCATTTGACTTTCCTTTAAAAAGACAGCACCTCCTGGACACCTTGCTAGAAAAGGACCAACTAGGAAAGTTTTCTCCTGGATCTAATCACCCAGACTCTTCAAGGCCATTGAAGCTATGGTCCAAGGGGACCTGGTTACTGCTCAAGCTGGCCATAGAACTTGTTCTCATCCACTTGGTGCTGGTTTTTTAGGCATACAGGATGTAAGAGTTACACAGTCATTGAGGCTTGCACCAAGGTTCTAAAAAAAGGCCTGGGAGACCAGACAATAGGTAAAATACCTCAAAGGACAGTGTGTGAAGCTTTAAGAGTGAAGACTAAGCTGCAAACAAGAGTTCAGGATGTTGGAGATGCCAGGAACATGGAACATCCAAGGACAGTAGCTGACAATGAATGGAGCCATCCCAAGAAGGCCATGTGACCTGCAAAGGGCAACAGTGTAGGGTACCCCTGCCTACTAGAACCCAGATGATGTCATTGTGTATGCAAGATGCTAGACATGGAGCCACAGGATTTAATATTTACCTTGCTGGTTTTCAGTATGGCTGTGGTCTGATCTCTCCTTTCTATGCCCCTTTCCTCTCTACTGGAATTAGAATGCTTAGCGATTTTATACTGGAAGTAGACAACTTGTTTTTTTTTTGTTGTTGTTGTTGTTGTTGTTGCAAGGAGTCACAGCTAAGACTTCTTGGAGGCTCAGAAGAGACTTTGGAAGTGGACTTTTGAACAATGTTGGGGCTGTTAAGACTTTGGGGACACTTGAAGATAGACTAAATGCATTTTGCTTTATGAGATGTCTATGAGCTTTTGGGAGACAGAAGCAGATTGCTGTGGTTTGAATATAAAATTGCCTCTAAGGCTTATGTTAGAACACTTGGCCCCCAGCAAGCAACACTGTTTTGGGAGGCTGTAGAACTTTGGGAGATAGGACTGAGCTGGTGGAAGTGTCATTTGAGATGAGCCTTTGAAGATTTTACCCAAGCCCCCAAGTTCTGGTCTCTCTCGCTGCTTCCTATTACCATGATGTGGCCGTCCTCCACCATAGGCCCTGCCACCAGCTCCTCAGCCATGCCTTCCCCACCACTATGGACTGAGATCTTCTAAAGCCACGAGATAAAATAAATCCTTCCTCCCTTAGGTTGTTCTGTCAGGTACTTTGTCACAGTCATGCAAAAGATGACTAACACAGGGAATAACAGGGAAGAGAGAGGGGACAGGGGAGCTGGAGAGAGAGGAGGGTAGAAAAGGGTATTAGGGCGGGAAGATTCAAACAAAGCATGATAAATGTATGTGTGGAAATGGCACAGAATAACCCATTATTCTGTACAAGTGATATGAGTTAATAATAGAATGAAAAAAAGTATATTATTGAGAGGCCTTGAGAAAGTTATCAGGTATTTTCCTGGTCACTGAGAAAAATAAAATGAAATGGCATTGATATGCCAAGAGAAGATAAATTTATGTCCTAACAAAACTCCTCCCTGGGAAGTGTCCTTGCCCAAATAGTTCTTTAAAACTGAAATACAAGTTGGACATCCCTAATCAGAAAATCTTGTATCTGAAATGATCTAAAATCTGAAACTTTTTGAATGCAAACAAAGCACTTAAAATTTTTTGGAACATTTCCAGTATCTGATTTTCAGATAGGTGATGCTCAAGCAGTAAGTCTGCACAAATATTCCAAAATCTAAAAAAACTGACATCCGAAACACTCTTGGTCCCAATCATTTCAGGTAAGAGATACTTGTTGTTGTTGTTGTTAGGTGCTGTCAAGTCGAGTCCGACTCATAGCGACCCTATGTACAGCAGACTGAAACACTTCTGATTCTGTGCCAAGCAAACGATCTTATTTATGTTTAAGCCCATTGTTGCAGACACTATGTCAATCCATCTCGTAGGGGGGTTTCCTCTTTTGTGTTGACCTGCCACTCTTCCAAACATGATGTCATTCTCCAGGGATTGATCTCTCCTGACTACATGTCCGAAATATGTAAGATGCAGTCTGGCCATTCTTGCTTCCAAGGAGCACTCTGGTTGTACTTCTTCTAGGACAGATTTGTTGGTTCTTTTGGCAATCCATGGTATTTTCAATAGACGTCTCCAGCACCACAATTCAAAAGCATCAATTCTTTCTCTGTCTCTCTTGTTCAATGTCCAGCTTTCACAACCATATGATGCCACTGAAAATACCATGGCATGAGTCAGACGCACCTTTGTCTTCAATGTGACATCTTTGCTTTTCAATACTCTAAAGAGATCTTTTGCCACAGCTTTTCCTAGAGCAATGCGTCTTTGGATTTCTTGACTGCTGCTTCCACGGGTATTGATTATGGAGCCAAGCAAAGCAACATCTTGGACAACCTCAATCTTTTCTCCATTTAATGTGAAGTTGCATGCTGACCCAGTCGTAAAGACTTTTGTTTTGTTGATGTTTAGTCATAACCCATATTGAAGGCTATGATCTTTGATCTTCATCAGTAGATGTTTTAAATCCTCTTCACTTTCAGTAAGCAGAGTGGTGTCATCTGCATAACGCAGGTTGTTAATGAGTCCTCCTCCAATTTTGATGCTGCGTTCTTCCTCATAAAGTCCAGCTTCTCGGATTATTTGCTCAGTGTATAAATTGAAGAGATAGGGTGAAAGTATACAGCTCTGATGCACACCTTTCTCAACTTTAAACCAGGCAGTGTTTCCTTGTTCTATTCAAACAACTGCCTCCTGGTTTATGTACAGATTTCTCATGAGAACAATTAGGTGTTCTGGGATTCGCATTTTCCGAAGTGTTATCCATCATTTGTTATGATCCACACAATCAAATGCTTTTGCGTAGTCAATAAAACATAGATAGACATCTTTCTGATATTTTCTGCTTTCAGCTAATATCCACCTGACATCAGCAATGATGTCCCTAGTTCCCCGCCCTCTTCTGAATCCCGCTTGATTTTCCGGTAATTCCCTGTCTATGTACTGCTGCAGTCGCTTCTGAATGATCTTTAGTAGAATTTTTCTGGTGTGCGATATTAGTGATATTGTCCGATAGTTTGCACATTCAGTTGGATCCCCTTTTTTGGGAATAGGCACAAATATGGATCTCTTCCAGTCAGTTGGCCAAGTAGCTGTTTTCCAAATCTGTTGGCATAAACATGTTAACACCTCCAGTGCTGCATCTGTTTGTTGAAACATCTCTATTGGTATCCCATCAATTCCTGGAGCCTTGTGTTTC